>AWOL01S0006406.1:0-40642 GCA_000715115.1 Nicotiana otophora | reverse complement strand
TATGTCCTTTGACCTCAACTTTCGAACCTGCCGATCCAAAATGGCCACCGGCTCCACATCATATGTCTAATCACCATCCAACTGAACTGTGTTGAAGTACAAAATATGAGACAGATCGATGACATACTTTCGAAGCATGAAAATACGAAACACAAGATGAACACTCGATAGACTAGGCGGGAATGCAAGCCTATAAGCCACATCTCAAATCCGCTCAAACACCTCAAAAGGCCCAATATACTAAGGGCTCAACTTGCCCTTCTTCCCGAACCTCATAACACCCTTCATGGGAGAAACTCTAAGCAGTACCTTCTCCCAAACCATGTAAGCAATATCACAAAACTTTCGATTGGCGTAGCTCTTTTATCTAGACTGCGCCGAGCGAAGTCGAACCTGAATCAATTTAACCTTGTCCAAAGCATCCCAAACCAAGTCAGTACTCAATAGCCTAGCCTCATCCGGCTCAAACCAACCCATCGGAGACTGACACCANTCACATAACAACAATTGAGCATAGAATAAGCATTAAATGGGGGAACATGGCTACAACACTCAAAACGACCGGCCGAGTCGTTACATCTTTCCCCTGTTAAATAAACGTTCATCCTCGAACGGGTCTAGAATCATACCTAGAGTCTCAAATAGGCGTGGATATCTGCTCCGGATATCCCGCTCGGTCTACCAAGTAGCCTCCTCGACTAGCTGTCCACTTCACTGCACCTTCACTGTAGCTATGTCCTTTGACCTCAACTTTCGAACCTGCCGATCCAAAATGGCCACCGGCTCCACATCATATGTCTAATCACCATCCAACTGAACTGTGTTGAAGTACAAAATATGAGACAGATCGATGACATACTTTCGAAGCATGAAAATACGAAACACAAGATGAACACTCGATAGACTAGGCGGGAATGCAAGCCTATAAGCCACATCTCAAATCCGCTCAAACACCTCAAAAGGCCCAATATACTAAGGGCTCAACTTGCCCTTCTTCCCGAACCTCATAACACCCTTCATGGGAGAAACTCTAAGCAGTACCTTCTCCCAAACCATGTAAGCAATATCACAAAACTTTCGATTGGCGTAGCTCTTTTATCTAGACTGCGCCGAGCGAAGTCGAACCTGAATCAATTTAACCTTGTCCAAAGCATCCCAAACCAAGTCAGTACTCAATAGCCTAGCCTCATCCGGCTCAAACCAACCCATCGGAGACTGACACCATCTCCCATACAAAGCCTCATACAGAGCCATCTGAATGCTCGATTGGTAGCTGTTGTTGTAGGCAAACTCTACAAGCGACAGAAACTGATCCCAAGAACCCCTGAAATCTATGACACAAGCATATCCTCTAATATCTGAACAATGTGCTCGAATTGTCCGTCCATCTGAGGGTGGAATATTGTACTCAACTCAACCTGTGTGCCCAACTCTCGCTACTTCTCTCCAAAACTACGATGTAAACTGCGTGCCCCGATCTGAAATGATGGACACCGACACATCGTAAAGGTAAACAATCTTGCGGATGTAGATCTCAGTGAACCGCTCCGAAGAATAAGTAGTCCCAACTGGAATGAAATGCGCGGAATTGGTCAACTGGTCCACAATCACCCAAATAGAATCAAACTTCCTTGAAGTCTGTGGGAGCCCAACTACAAAATCCATGGGGATACCCTCCCATTTCTACTCTGGAATCTCAAGCCTCTAAAGCAATCCGCCCGGTCTTTGATGCTCGAACTTCACCTGTTGACAATGGAGGCACCAAGCTACAAACCCCACTATATCCTTATTTATCTTCCTCCACCAATAGTGCTGCCTCAAGTCTTGATACATCTTTGCGGCACCCGGATGGATGTAGTACCGCGAACTGTGGGCCTCTTCAATAATCAACTCATGCAGCCCATCTATATTGGGTACACAGATCCGACCCTGCATCCTCAACACCCAATCTTCCCCAATAGTAACCTCCTTGGCATCACCGTGTCCTTAAGGACAAGCAAATGGGGATCATCATACTGACACTCTCTGATGCGATCATTTAAGGAAGACCGCGAAACCACACAATCTAGAACCCGACGGGGCTCCGAAATATCTAATCTCACGAACTGATTGGCCAAGGCCTGAACATTTGCTGCAAGTGGACTCTCGCCAACAGGAATAAAAGCAAGGCTACCCATACTTACTGCCTTCATACTCAAGGAATTGGCCACCACATTGGCCTTCTTGGGATGATACAAAATGATAATATCATAGTCCTATAATAGATCCAACCATCTCCGCTCTCTCAAATTTAGATCCTTTTATTTGAATAAGTGTTGGAGACTCCGATGATCCGTAAATACTTCACAAGGCACACCGTAGCAATAATGTCTCCAAATCTTCAATGCATGAACGATGGCTGCCAGCTCCAAATCAAGAATAGGGTGGTTCTTCTCATGGGGCTTCAATTGACGCGAAGCATAATCCATCACTATACCCTCCTGCATCAAGACACACCCAATACCGATTCGAGAAGCATCACAATACACTATATAAGAGCCTGACGCTAAAGGCAAAACTAGGCATCTTTGGTCAAGGCAGTTTTGAGCTTCTGAAATCTCTCCTCATACTCATCCGACCACCTGAATGGAGCACCCTTCTAGGTCCATTTGGTCAAAGGTGCTGGAATAGATGAGAAACCCTCTACAAAGCGACGATAATATCCAGCCAAGCCGAGAAAACTCCGAATATCAGTGGCTGAAGACGGTCTGGGCCAACTCTGAACCGCCTTTATCTTCTTTGGATCGACCTTAATCCCCTCACTGGATAGCACGTGCCGCAAGAACGCCAACAAATTGAGCCAAACCTCACACTTGGAGAACTTGGCATCAAGCTTCTCCTCCCTCAACCTCTATAGTACAATCCTCAAATGTTGTGCATGCTCCTCCTGGCTACGTGACTATACCAGGATATCATCAATTAATACTATGATAAACGAATCAAGATATGGCTGAAATACATTGTTCATCAAATGCATGAATGCTGCTGGGGTGTTGGTCAGCCCAAAAGATATCACAAGGAACTCAAAGTGACCATTGCGGGTCCTGAATACCGTCTTCAGAATATCCGAGTCCCGAATCTTCAACTGGTGATGCCCAGACCTCAAATCAATATTAGAGAACACCCTCGCTCCCAGAAGCTGGTCAAATAAATCATTAATGCATTGACAAAAGATACTTGTTCTTGACTGTAACTTTGTTCAACTACCTATAGTCGATGCATATCCGCAGAGTTCCATCCTTTTTCTTCACAAACAGAACTGGTGCACCCCAAGGCGACACACTAGGCCTAATAAATCCCTTATCAAGAAGCTCCTATAGATGTTCTTTCAACTTTGCTGGTGCCATACAATACAGAGGAATAGAAATGGGTTGAGTGCCCGGCACCAAATCAATACCAAAATCAATACCCTTTCGGGTGGCATGCTCGGCAGGTCTGCAGGAAACACATCTGGAGTGTTTTGTACTACCGAGACAGAATGCATAGTAGGAGTATCTACACCAACATCCCTCACAAAGGCCAAGTATGGCAAATACCCCTTCCCAACCATCCGCTGGGCCTTTAGATAAGAAATCACCCTGCTGGGAACATAATCTAGAGAACCTCTCCACTCGATCCTTGGCAACCCCGACATCGCCAACGACGCGATCTTAGCGTGACAATCTAGAATAGCATGACACGGAGATAACCAATCCATACCCAAAATCACGTCGAAATCAACCATATTAAGCAATAAGAGGTCAACTCTAGTCTCCAATCCCCTAATAGTCATGACCCACAACCGATATATACGGTCCACAACAATAGTATTGGCCACCGGCATAGATACATGAACAGGTGAAACTAAGGACTCACGAGGCATATCCAAATAACGAGCAAAATATGATGATACTTACGAATAAGTGGAACCATGGTCAAATAATATAGAAGCATCCCTATGGCATACTAAAACAATACATGTGATCACTATGTCTGAAGCAACAGCCTCTGGCCTGACAAGAATGGCATAGAATCGAGCCTGACCACCACCTGATCGGCTTTCCCCTCTAGGGCTACCACTAGCTACCTGAGCCCCACCCGAGCTGGCTGAGCGAGTGGTGAAGTAACTGGTGCGGAAGTCGCAGCCCGACTCCTCTACTGAAATGGACCTTCCGAAAGGCGAGGACAATGCCTCTTCACATGACCAAACTCTCTACACTCAAAATAACTCCGCTCTGACAATGGCGGCAAGTACTGAAGTGGACCCCGAGAACCAAAATAACTACCAAAGGAACCCAGTGCAGATAAACTATGAACTGAAGGAGCACAAGATGAACTCTGAGCTGGGAGTGCACTGAGAGATAATTGTACCGGGTGACCACTGTTTGAACCATGGCTAGCTGATGTGCCATGGTGAACCGGGCGAGCCATCTGAGTGGGCCTACAAGGACAACCCCTATTGTTGCATGACTGACCCCCTGAAGAAACACCGCTAAAACAGACAGAACCACGAGGACTCTTGGCCTCCCTCTCTTCACGCTCCTGACTAGGAACCAGGTCTATCCTCCGAGCAATATCAACAACCTCGTCGAACATAGCACCTGACACATTCTCTCTAGTCATAACAAAGCGCAATCCATAGTTGAGGCCATCAATGAACCTCCTAATCCTCTCCCTCTCTATGGGAACCAACCAAACTTCGTGACGAGCCAACTCTAAAAATCTCATCTCGTACACAGATACGCTCTTCTGGCATTGCTGCTCAAACTGCCTACGCAACTCCTCCGTGGGTCGGTGGCACAAACTTCTCCAAGAAGAGAACGGAGAACTCATGCTATGAAAGTGGTGCAACACCAACTGGCCTGCTCCTCTCATAGGCCTCCCACCATCTGAAGGCAGCCCCAATGTCTGAAAAGTAGTAAAGGAGGATCCACTAGTCTCCAAAATATCCATCGTGTGATGAATCCACTGGCACCTATCCAAGAAGTCCTGAGCATCCTCTGGCTCAGCCCCACTGAATGATGGAGGCTTGAGCCTCCCAAATCTCTCTAGTCTCTTCTGCTCCTCATCACTCATAACAGGGCCCTCCTGGACCTGAGTAACTGCAATCGGCTGGGCTGGGCTTACCCCCAGTGTCCGAAGTCCATGCACAACCTGCTATGGAGTGCGGGCGGCAGGAGTCTCAGTACCTCCCCCAGCCTGAGAAGTGGCTGGTGCGGCCTGAACTAAAACCTCATGAGCAAGGCTAGTGCAAACAATCAATATCTGGGCCAAAGCCTCCTGAATGCCTGGAATCACAATAGGCACAATTGGTGACTGAGCTGGCCCCATCGGCTCAACAACATCTGGAATCTGCTCATGTGCTGGAGCAACTGATGGGTCTACAGGTGCTGCTCTAGCTGCCGTACGAGCTGCACCTCAGCCTCTACCACGACCCCGACCTCTCGTGGCCCTAGCTGGTGGTACTGGTGGCCGTCCGCCAGATTAGATTGCATGTGTACTAACCATCTGTGAGAGAATACAATAACAGAAGTTTCATTTATGGAACCAAGAAATTTGTACGACTAGAATACAAAAGTGTACAAGTTTCCTAAGGGTTCGACAGCCTCTCGAAGATAAGTACAAACGTCTCCGTACCGATCTGCAAGACTCTACTAAACCTGCTCATGACTAAAGAGACCTATGTAACCTAGGCTCTGATACCAACTTGTCACGACCCAAAACTCAACATGTCATGATGGCGCCTATCACGATACTAGGCAGGCCGACAACTCACAAATACAGACATCTTTAATTCAAAATACACTGAAATAGGTTTTAAGTAAATAAAATCACATAAAAACTAGATGAAAACACCGTAACTCAATGCAAAATGTTCCCAAAATTTGGGTGTCACGAAGTACATGAGCATCTATACAATAACACGGTCTGACAACTAAAACACTGTGTAGGAAAATAGAACAATATAAACAAAACTAAAAGATAAATAAGGAGAATCAAGGTTTGCGGATGGCAAGGCAGCTACCTCGATAATCTCCGAAGTAATGAAGTTCCAGAAATCAGCAACCACCGTGCTCGGAAATACCTGGATATGCACACAAAGTGTAAAGTGTAA
Source organism: Nicotiana otophora (assembly GCA_000715115.1). Lineage (NCBI taxonomy): Eukaryota > Viridiplantae > Streptophyta > Magnoliopsida > Solanales > Solanaceae > Nicotiana > Nicotiana otophora. The sequence continues at coordinate 34,509 of AWOL01S0006406.1, read as the reverse complement.
TGTGAGTACAACCAATTCAATAAGTAACAAGTCTAACCTTTGGGCTGAAAGCAACGATGATCTCGAACAATACAGATCAAATACAGAATTAAACAGTACGAAAATAACAGGAAATATGACAATAATATCTCGGAGAAAATCATAATTTGCACGTACCAGTACAAGAATATAGACAGGCTTCCAGGTTTAATAGTTAAGCTCAACACAGATAAAATATGCCAAGTCTGGATGATATAAGGAATAAAACATCTCTATCTCCACATGCCAATATGCATATCGTATGCGATGCGACATTATGAAAGCCTCGCGTACTCACACTCTCAGAGTACTCAACTTGACTGTCTCAATTCTCACTCATCACACTCAATCACTCAACACTGTACGGTACCTGCTGCGGCGTGTATCCCGATCCTATCATGAATCAATAGAACATGCGCTCCCTGCTGGTATGTCAGACTCTAGAGGGGCGGATCATGCCCAAGCGCTAATAAATCCTTCTGTAGGGCGAAACCCAATCCCATCGTGAATCAATAATACCTGATGCAGTGTGCAGCCCGATCCCATCATGAGTTAATAGTACCCGCTATGGCATGCAGCTCGATCCCATCAATATCACTCACAAATAGGCCCTCAGCCTCACTCAGTCATTAATCTCTCCAGTCTCTCGGGCTCACAACACTCATGCCAAGCAGCCCAGATCAATGATACAGGATATGGCAATATATGATAACAGAGACTGAGATATGATATGCAATGATGAATGCGACTAAGTACATAATTGCAATTAAGCAAATAACTCAACAACAAAGAACGATCGTTGTGGGTCCCAATAGCACCAGCCCACAGCCTAAACATGATTTCTAATATAAAATCACAGCTCAAGTGCTCTAACACATAGAGTATAGTAAAAATATTCAGATAAGATGACTACACAGTTCCACAAAATCGACTGAAGCACAATACTATGGTACACTCCCACATGCCCGTTACCTAGCATGTGTGTCACCTCAAAACCAATCACATATCATATAATTTAAGGTATTCTTACCCTTAGAACCAAGTTTAGAAGTGTTACTTACCTCAAACCGTACAAATCTGTACTCCAACAAGCCCTTGCCTCACGAATCGACCTCCGAACGTCTCGAATCCAGTCACAAATAATTCGACACATTCAACACGAGCTATAAGAATCAATTTCATATGAAAATGCTAAGTTCTTAATCAAAATTCAAAAAGTCAACCCCAAGCCCATGTCTCGGAATCTAACAAAATGTACAAAATTCGAACACCCGTTCATCCACGAATCCAACCATACCAAATTTACCAAATTCCAACACCAAATCGTCACTCAAATTCCCAACTTTTACTCTCCAATCCTTAGCCCAAAACTCCCTAAATTCTATCTTAAAAACACATAAACTAGGTGTGAAATTTGATGGATAATCAATATTATTTCATAAAAATGATCAAAAGTGGCTTACCTAAAGAAATTACTCAAAACCCTTCTCAAAAAACTGCCTTAACCCGAGATTGCAAAGTCTAAAAATGATAAAAACCTCAGAACCCTTCAACTTATATTTTTTGCAATGCTTTCGCACCTTCAGAATCTCTTATGCAATAAAAATCCCGCTTATGTGGTAATCACTTAAGTCCACAAGGTCCGCACCTGCGCTCCAAGTTCCGCACCTGTGGAAACGCTTATGTGACCATCTATTCGTTTCTATGAAGGCAGCTCACTTCCCCATTCTCCACATTTGCAGAGCCTTGCTCTCATCTGCAGGCTCGCAGATGCGGAAGACCCCTCGCACCCGCGACACACCCCAGGCCAGCCCAGCTTCGCTTCTGCGCCACATCAGAAGGCAAAAATCCAGCAGTGCTTCAAGTCCAACCTTTGATCCGTTAACCATCCGGAATCCACTCGAGGCCCCGGGACCTCAACCAAACATACTAATAGGTCCTAATACACGTACAGACTTAGTCGAGGCCTCAAATCACATCAAACAACATCAAAAACACGAATCGCACCCCAATTCAAGCCTAATGAAAACTAATGAATTCCAACTTCTACGATCGATGCTGACACCTATCAAATCAAGTTCGATTGACCTCAAATTTTGCACACAAGTAATAAATGACACAACAGACCTATTCCAACTCCCTGAACCAAACTCGGATTCCAGTAAGTACAAATTCAACTCACGGTCAAACGTCTCAACTCTCCAAACTTCTAATTGTTTAACTTTTGCCATTTCAAGCCAAAATCTACTACGAACCTCCAAATCAATATCCGGACACACTCCTTAGTCCAAAATCATCCTAAGGAGCTATCAAAACCATCAAAACTCCACTCCGGAGTCGTTTACACATAAGCCAACATCTAGTCAACTCTTTCAACCTAAGCTTCCAACTAAGCGTCCCAATTCATTCTGAAACATCCCCGGCTAAATGTGAAAGCGATTCCTCTCCGAGTCCTCAGCTAGAAAACAAGCAACCAAAAAGGCGGCATTCTTCCTCGGCTGGGGATAGAAATAAGAAGATAAAGAAGGCCATAACTGAGCCGGCTGCGGCCACTGTAGTCGTTGATTATGATGGAGAAGCTAGTGATGAAGAGGGTTCCGTTCAATTGAGACAAACGATCTTTATTAGATCAACTGGATGCTCAACCGGGAAAGCTTAGAACCCCAACTGCAGGTGAGGTCCGAGCGCTTTTAGGTAAAATGGAGATAGTAGGAAATGCCGATTCTCACTTTCCGACCTTGTTGCTGTTTCTGGTCCTGGGAGGTTAAAAACCGGGCCTCTTCTGCCTTTAGTTCATGAACAATTAATAATCAGCACTGCTCGTATTGCAACTACTTCTCAACCTACAACACCAATAACTTCGTGCCCCTCTACTCCAGTTGCACCTTCGCCACCTGCATCTGCTGCATCTTCTCCACCGGCCACTGTCGTCCAAGAGGAGGGTGCTTCTCCTCCTTAGTCTCCTGACCACAAAAATTTGGGGCATAATTATTCACCCCGTTCTCCAGATCCCTGAGGGAGGAAGAGTGTCACTCTCTCAGTTTCAAAGAAGTGTCATCTACTGTCCAAGCCAGTGGAACGTGCCAACTACCTGAAGCCGCTGGCTTCAGAGAAGGATAAGAAGAAAATACACTCCCTTTCTGGGGAGTGCATATTGAATAACGCCATGCATAATGTGGCGGCGATATCGTAGTTTCTCTCTTATTTCTTGTTTTTTACTTATATGTTGTGGCAAAGTTTCTAACTTCAATATACTTTTTTTAGGCCAACTTCCTTGCTTCCGAAGGCCATCAGAGAATGATTCTCGATAAGGAAGGTCTTATGTCCTGAACAGGATCAGCTGTTTGTAGAATGGAATCAACTTGTTATGCGCCTCCCGGTGCTGGAGGCAAAGTCTACTGAAGCGGTTGAGCTTGAGGCTCGGTTGAGGCAAAGTGAGCAGAAGGTTATCGTCCACAGCCAAGAAGCCACTCAGCTACATGCACAATTTCAAGATGCTAAGGTTAAGTGGGCTGAGCTTCAGGATGTTGTTCTTTCTGTTGCCGAGCGCGAGTCTACCTTCGTTGAACGGGTGAATAATTTGGAGGTAGCCTTGAACTCCAAAAATAACGAGGCTAATGCCGCCGAGGAGAAGCGAGCCCATATGGAGGAGAGATTCAAGAAAATCATAAATAAAAACCGGCTTCATTTTACCACAATCCGTTATCTTGATTCTAGCCTCGTTTCCATGAGAACCGAGAGGGATGGCCTTTTGGCCGGGGTTGATAGACTTAAGGTAAAGCTCTAACACCAAGGGGAGTCCCACATCTTTGAAAAGACGTACGCTTTGTATCATATGAGGAAAACAACCTTGGAGGAGACAACTTCCCTAACGCGTCATGCCAAGAATTTTTAAAGCATACTAAGCACCCAATCATAACATCCTAGCCTCAAGACTCGACTCAAAAGAACAACATATTTTTAACCCTCTTACTTACTCTAACACAGAGTCCAAAAATATTATCTTTCCTTCGCAAATCATGTGCCCTCACTCTAAAGATAGAGAATAGTTCCACACATAATAAAATTCAAGAACGAATAGGACTCAAGATAGAAAGAATTAAATCACTCTCTGAAATACAATTAATGTGCCATAGAAAATGTACCATAGGCTTGCCCGTAGTATAGTACTCTATTAATTTGAGCTCATTCAGTCAAGGATCAAGCAGAACTTTATTTTGGTTGTAATGTAGGCTGCGGGACGGGTAAGATACATATAGATAATAGTAACTATACCTCTCTAAGCACTTTAATACATACAAATTCATATTCTAAACCTCACACTTATATTGAACCAAACCCCAACCTTCACAACACGATAACCTCAAGCTCCTAATTTCTTTAAGCACAGACACGATGAGAACTACTACTAGCAAGGAATCAATTTATCTTTTTTATTTCTTTCATTACATACACCCCCCCCCCCCCTTTTCTTTTCAACGTTCATAATGATTTTTTCTTTCTTTTTTTTTCCCTTTCAATTCCTTACATGTGACTCTCACAAATTTTCAATTAGTGCACCTTGCTTCATTACTCTTAGTTCCACTCAAAAGCCTAACATACCTCCACTCAACTCGTAACAAGCTCATAACAGTTTCAAGTGCTCACGAGAGGTAAAAGATTCAAACAAATAGTCGTTTCAAATAACATGGACCAGACTTGTAGTGTGGTTGCCAAAGAAGTAGGATTACATACTCAAAGGGGCTAACCAGGATACACCACAATTAGGCGGGTCATAACATATAATTGGCTCAATAAAAAAATGCCTATATCACTTCCTAGACTGAACAAGACTACTATTTCGCTTTGCAAATATACGGGACAAGTTCTAGACATCAACTGACATGCACAAAATATCAACAAAATCTCTCACACACATTAGAACATAACTCACTCAGGACCGGATCTATCCTGACTCTCTAGTCAAATCAATTAAGCAACATCAAAATCAAACAATTTCAGGCACTTATCCAAGAGTCAAGAACTGAGCCTAGGTGTCACGACTAAGGCACTCACTGCTCTCAAGGCACAACAAAGTCAAGAACAACTATCTCCATCTATTACCATAGCACAAGACTTCACTATTCCTAATAAAAGAAAAATTAACTATACTTGGTTCAAATAAAGCCCTTCGAAAAGAACTACGACACAAAGAAAAATCAAGGGAGAAGTGTTACACTACCTAGGAAAAACAAAATGTATATTTATTTTCCGACTTTGATCCCTCAAGAAGACAGTCAAGGAAATCTATCATCGGGAAAAGTCAATTTATGTTTCAAAGAAAACACAAGAAAACAAACATATATGTACATATTTAAATCCCCTTCCCCATACGTTAAATTGTGGAATGTCCCTGTGACACACAAATAAAAAGTAAGAGGTAAAGAAAACTTCCCTGATTCATCTACTCGGGGTCTCAGTCATAGTCGGAATCTCCTTTGCACGTCCGACCCAATGCACATGTAATTACAAATGTACTAATCATGTAGTACTGATATTATGTAATTACAAATATATTTACTATAATAAAAAATAACTTTTGTATATACATTACATAGGTTTTATAATTTGATAAAATTACTCCTTAATTTCCAGTGAATTACGTTACTATGTTAATATTTTGAAATTTGTGCTATAATTCGAAATATATGTCATTTATAGATAATTAATTAGCAACATATAGTAATTATAATTTTACCACATTTATTTTATTGAAATTGGTAAGTTTATTTAAATTGATTTTAAAAGGGTTAAAAAACTAAAAGGCTACAATTGCAATTCTTTAACTAAATACAAAATGGCTATTAGTTAAATTATGTTTAGCCCAAATACCAAGCCCAATTCGAATTTGACCCAGTCCAAATACCCCATCTCATTCCAAGTTGGCAATCCATGCCACTCCTTGCGAACCGATGAGATCATGCCATGTCACCCTCATTTATCACTCACAAAACAAACACACATGCATCTGAACCGTTGATCCATCCGATCAACGAATTCCATTTAATCCCTGATTTTCCTTTGATTTTTAAAACAGCCGCCCAAAGACCCCATCTCCACCGTTCAAACCTCATAATCCAATGGCCATTAAAATTCTTTCTAAAAAATCCTAAATGACCAAAATTCCAGGGCCGTTGATCACCAGATCCAACGGCCCGTATCCTATCTCCTAAGCTTAACCTTAGTGACGCCGCAATACCCGCAAAAGCCTAAATCATTTGTCACCTGCCCCACCGCCCTTTTTTCTCCTTCCCACCTCTTTTCTCTCGTCTGCCCTAGCTCCATCAATTAACAGACCTTGCACAAATTAGTGGAAGGCCATAAAATTAACCTCAAATCATCTCACTTATCCCCCATATCCATGATTCTCGCTGAATTTTTGCCTGTTTCATCATCGTAATTCAAATCTCCCAAACCCAAACCCTAACACTAGAGATGAAACTTCAAATTGCCCTTCACCTTTCAAATCCATGGCATGCATGGTTGTTTATTTTGTTCCTGTACTCCTGATCTCGTCATTCTTTCCATTTTCACCATTCAATTTCAAAAGCCCTAATCGAAGAAGTTAGACCAAAAGATGAAACTTTAACTCGCCAGTTTTCTTTCGTTCTTTCAAATAGAATCAAGCATGAGACGTTAGCTGGCTTCATCATTAATATTCGACTCCTAGAGGTCAAATGCAATGACCTCTGGGTATTAGGGTTCTGACCAGTGGTTTCTTGTGCTTCAACATTCAGCCTCTTATACCTCTCTACTCAGGTAAACTCAAACACTGATTTCCCTTCTGTTCTCTCTGATTTTACCCGACTATGCTCACATCATCAACTCATCGTCACTCTCCACTATCTTATTTTGAAATCTGAAACTCTAAGACCTTAAATGGAACTATAAATAGGGCCTTTAATGTTCTCATCTACAACAACCTAATACTGAAAACATATACAGTCACGAACACTAAGCACACGAAGACACTACTAGCATTAAGGTTTCTGGTCTTAGCTTTCTTATTGTTTCCCCTCTCTTTTGTCGAATTCTTTTGCTGGTTCAAGCTCGAAGGTTTTGGGATCTTGAGCAAAAAAAAGAATTTGCTTGGTCTACTGCCCTTAAAAAGGTCAGCATCTTTCTATCCCTTTTTCTTTTGTTCATCTCGTCAAATGATTTAGATATGTCGAGTTAAGTTCTGTATATTATAATTATGTTGTATGTGTTTGACATGTTTGATATTTATGCTTTGTTAGTTTGATAACCTTTTACAGTCAGCTTGTTCTATTATGATTCTCTAAATTGATGATCGATTAAGTCATTGATAATTATTGATCTTTGTTCTGAGTTTTCCTACAGTCTCCATGCCTGAATTCTTACATGTTTATGTTCAATACAAACTTCATAGTTCTCAATGACATGCAGTAAACTCATCTTTGCCTTATTGCACTTCTATAAGTTTGTAAGTTTTGGAAGCTAAGTTTACTACCTGATAGTTATGACTGAAATGAATCTTGAACTAAGATGACTTATACCCCCTTGCCTTTTACCATTGAGCATAAACTTGAAGTGTCTCTGCATGTGTTTGTCCAGCTATTTTACTGAGTTACTACTATAGTCTTTTACTTTGTTTTAGCTATCATTATTTCTGAACCAATCATGATCATCTAAACTTCATGCCTTTCCCTTCACTGATGATTCTGTTGAGGCTTCATCTTGTTTCCCTGCACCTTATTTGCCTTATGGTTGATTTCATTATTTGTTAACTTTAACTGATAAACTCCTGAAAACTCAATATGTCCATGTCACTTAAGTTGAAAGAATTTAAGTGATTAGATACTTTCCTTCTATACATCTGTATCTACTAACTCTGAGGATGATATCTGGGATATCACTATGACCTTTTCATGATCATACTCAGCTGTTATAGGAAACTATCTTATTTTTATCAAATTGTCTCCTTCTCCTTAACCCTTTTGTTGTATATATTCTGTCAAGGTTAAGCTATCTTCCCCTTAGTATAAGTCATGATTTTGTTTGGATAAAGTCAACTGATAATTCCTGCATAACTAAGTTTGTTTGTCCCATAATCATGTTGAGATCTCCATATACATGTGCAATTCAAAACTTGTGAAGTACATCTTTGCCATTAATCTTTTGAGCCCCTATTGATTTTGTAAAGTTTGCATGCATCTATATTTAACTTATCTTCCATGAATAAAGGACTTAGACTCTATGTTATAATCAAGTTACCCTTTTATGAGTTGAAGCATGATCACTTCATACCTATATGCCGAACTAGATTTATGTTTGAGTTTGAATTTGTTTTGATGCAATATTTTCCATCTCCTTTCTTTACCAATTTGTTGATTTGGTTCTGTAATGTGTAAAGTTCCTCTACCTATATGAGATCACTACCTCATTTATTTTCCCTATGAACAGTTGACTGAATGTTGCTAGCCTCTTTGCTTAACATTATAACACCATGTTCTACCTTGAGTTATGCTCAGCCCTCCTCCTTATTGTTAACCTGAAGTGAAACTTGACTCTCAAACCTTATGAAGCCCATTTGTTGATATTATCTGAACACATTGAATTCCTAATACTGTCAAAAGCATGATCCTTTTGAGACCTTAGGGGTGCCATGTTTGAACTTGTAAATTTGTAGTCATTATGAGAGATTAATCCCATGACCTTGATAACCTCTCTGAATAATGGCTAACTATGAATGTTGTTTTGAATCAGCCTTGATGTCTTTAAGGTACCAAGTAATGTTATTAATACCTACTTGAATATGTTATGTCTTAACGATTCATTCCTGTAATGGTGTGATTGTGAAATCTCCTTGTTTTATCTATGTGTATTCTGAACTCAGCCCCACTATAAGCTTCCTTGATATGTGTTCCCTATTTAGTATTAAAAGTAATATGTATTCTCTTGTGTTATATTCATTAAGAGAAAAGTATATATCTTGTGGTAGGCAACACCTTAGTACTTAATTTGCATTGGAAAGCCCTCATTGTCACTTAAACCCGTAAGGAAAATATGTTGTCAGTGATTAAGAGTATTTGGTAGCGGAATTCGACTTTAGTATGGGATGCCCTCTCCGGCACAATCATTGCCCTAGGCCTTGAGTCCCTTGGTAACTTTACAGTGCCGGGGGATCCAAAGGGAGCATCGACCTTAAGTGGGGCTTCCTCCTTAGCACCTAATTCATTGACACATCCAGTTCTTTAAGGGTTTAGTGTTTAATGACGACGGAATGTTTCCAATGCGAATTATTCGCTAAGTAAAGGCACCATATTAATATATAATTTCTTCTACCATATTAATCTTATTCTTTCTTCAACTATCTATTTGTGTATTTGTCATATGCATCAAAGTATGATCTGTAGTTAGAACACGCTGAATATATTGGATATATGTCTAACGACCGTCATATTTTTGACATGTACATCAGTTTGGGCCTCTGAGTTCTTGATGAACTCATGCCCAATTCCAGCCTTATTGCATCTCGTCCAGGAGTCCAAAGTAAATTGTATTCACATCTCTTCACTGCTGGGTTTACCTTGTTGAGGCCCAATCACAGAGTCCAGTCCTCTTTCCCTCAGCTTTTTTATCGTTATTTACTATCTCATTAGTATAGTTTACTGTTTCTGTTAGTTTAAATTAATGTTAGTTATGTCTTTGCTGTTGTTTATATCTCATGCACATAATACTCATATATTAGATCCCATGCTTTTCTTTTATGCTTTAATATCATATAAACTTAGGCAAGCCTTAAATAATCTAGGATTTAAAAGGAAAAGTAGTTAGAAGTAAATCCTTAACTCACTATTTATAATCTACTCGCAAATTATTATGTTTTTCACTCAACTTTCTTTTCTTTAAAAATTTTAAAATCCAGAAGTTAGCAAAATAGCAGCTCTATTAAAAAAAGAGAAATCGGGTCTCATTTTCAAAAGGAAAATCAGAACTTCAAGAACTGTCGCCTTTAAGGAATTTTCGGCAAATAATCTCTTCTTTGAAAACCCTCCAAATCTAAGGTAATTATATGTTCACTTTCTTACAAAACATTCCATTAGAGTTATGCAAATAACCATCCCCCAAATCAAAGTATTTTCATAACTCAATCTCTTTTATAAACTTATAAAATCTAGACCATTTATATGCCAATTTCAAGAGTCTTTTAATATCTCTTATGAACCTCTTCAGAAACTCATATACCTTTATGACCCTGCATTCTTTCTATCAATATCGTACTTAGGTATATAGTAAGCAGTACTCCTTATTGTTAGTCAAAACATTTTATAAATAATTGATCCCAAACTTAGTTTAACTCCTATTGAGCTACCTTAGATAAATTTTAAGAGGTGCCTAATACCTTCCCCTTAAAAGAACAAGGACCCTTACCCATAATCTCACATGCTAGCAGACTAATAATAAGAATATGACTTAATAATCAAATAGGTACCCTAGTATACCTTTAAATATTAGGTGGCGACTCTCTTTAATCAACAACAGAGAAATCACAAGTTGAATCCTATCTTTACTAGTGCAAAGTAGGGTGCAATAACATGGCGACTCTACCGGGGATACACACTTAGGTTCTGACCTTAGCACATTTAGACTAATTTGGCTTCTATATTTATTTGTACATTGCTTTGATTATGATCGAAATTGCAATTACATGCTTACATGCCTTATCTTCTCTTTATAATTATTTGCTCACTTTGCTATATTGTTGCTACACCCTTGTTTGTTACTACTTTATATACACTGTTATCACATTTCTTCCAATCGAGTCTTGGCCGTACACTATCACACATAATGGCATGCGAGGTTTGTCTTTTACACCCCTCCGAACCTTCTTTTCAAAACTCTCTAGTTTTAGAGAATGGCTTTGTCAGGTCAACTGACATAACTTCTCGCAGTTCTCAATCCAATTCAACAGTAGGAAACACTCTACTCTAATAAAATAGGTCATACTGCATAAACCCTAGGTGAGTTTGTCCCAGGCACCAACACACAATTAGAAAAGCCACCCTAATATCAACGGGTTATGTACCCAACAACATAATTTCTGTGAAAAGACAAACAAATATGACAAGACACTTACGAATCCGAAGCAAACACTTGCCCAAATATTTTTCTTCTATCCACCTCAGGAAAAATGAAAATCAACCAGAACATCCCTGAAATTAGCATGATAATGGGAGCACCTCATAAGTTGAAACAGTGGTGGAAGAATATTCGTCGGGAACACAGAGACGAAGTTCGGACGCACCTAGGGTCATTAACTGCATTGATGAACATCCGAGCAGACAAAGTACTCACTCTCCTGTTGATAGAATTTTGGGATCAAGCTAAAATGGTATTCAAATTTGCCTACTATGAGCTGGTATCGACATTGGAGGAAGTCACATGTTTTACGGAGCTTTAATTCAATTTAAGAAAGCAAGTGCTACCAGTTACTATGCCCGGTTATTAGTTCTTGGATGCTCTAGATCTTACTAATAGTAGAAGCCTCAGAAGTATCGAGGACGGATAGGTGAGCCTCGACCAGATGTCCGACAGGTTTGGCCACCGTGAAAGCTACGAGTGGTATTTAGGGGAGTTCCAATGTGACCAGGCGACGTGGGAGAGTCTCAGGCCTATCACTTTTGCAATGGCACTGTTGGGATTATTGGTCTTCCTATAGCGGAGGGGCCGTATCAACATCAACCTGTTACCAATGGTCCTGGAAACCTTCCGCGGCAATCTTCAAGCTACTTTGGTGCCGATGGTGTTGGCCGATATGCTGAGAGACTTATCCGCATGTTCATGGGGATATGATTTTTTCAAAGGATGCAACTTGTTAATTCAAATTTGGGCTACTGAACATTTCTTCCAGCGGGAGGCCACTGTCGACTACTTCGTGGGTGTCAGTAGTATGATCTGCAGCCATAATTTAAGAATGAGACACTGGATCTCCCCATATGGGCAAGAAGAATGGAGGGAAACACTAACCAATCTAACAGGGGAATGGATCAACTGGAAACTCTCTTGGTTAGGGGGAAGAGAAATCTTGAGAATTCCTCAAAAATACTTCATCGAGTTGATTGAATGAGAAGGCATTCAACCATACTCACCTCTGCGGGTGCTCGGACAATTTGGCATGATCTAAGTTGTCCCTCTGTTGACAAGGACGACATTGTACGAGGATGAATACAATGGCCAGATTCCAATTCCCAGGATAAGGACACTGCAAGAAGAGTGGAATGACCTGGTAACAATGCCTATAGGTCAAAATTCATGGTGCACCCCCGAGTACTACGTATGGATTAACGAAGAAGAAAAACGGGTCCGCCCAAGCAAATAGAGTATAGATTGGTTAGAGGATGCGGTGGTTGCTTGCAGATTTACCAGGAAATCCTGCCATATTATCTTGTGACCACATCAATGCATCGTTAGGTGGTCTCGGGATCTCTTGACCATATGTTGCCATTGACTGAAGAGGATGATCGGGTAGTAGCATTCATCCATATATAGTCAAGCATAGAACCAGAAGAAGATCCAGAAGAGGAGTCTTAATTCAACGGTGATGAGGAAGAGTTTGAGAAAGATCCAGAGGAAGCTGCGGAAGAGGAGCTAGAAGAAGAGAAAGGCACATGAAGCGACTCAGGGGATGGTTATTAGAATTAGTTTATTTCCCCTCCATTCCCTACTTTGTACCTTTATCCTTAGTTCTCTCTTTTACTTTCTAAAAGGGAAAATTGTCTAAGCCCATGAAACTCTATGATGTAATCGTTGTTCCCGTTTGTATCAGTCTAAATTATCAATGAAAACAAATTGCTTCGGATCTAAATGTGTCAAGTCTAAATGTCTGTCAAATGTCCATGAATTAGGCCTACCTTCGGCAATGAGAGGTCCCTACAAATTTTAGGAACACGCTCGTTTGTAATGCACGAATTGCCTGCTCCGCGTGATTGTTTGCCCGTATAAGATGAAGAGACTGACTATTTCTCTTTTTCTTTTCTTTCTTCTTATTTTCTTTTGCTTTATTATTACACCCAAAAAAGAAAAGAAAGGTGATTTACGTTAACTAAACTGGCGGAGCCACCATACAATCTAAGGTCTAAGTGAAAGATGTCAGCTGCAGAAGATCCAACTGAACATGCTCTGGTCGTAGCCGACATCCCGGGGTGATCAGGGGAAATGGACAGTACTAGGAATGATGAACACGTGGCCAAGATGGCCCAAGAAATAGAATCCTTAAGGGATGAGGTACAACATATCAGAGAATTGCTGCACTTGGTCGTGACAACACTTCCTTAACCGCCCAGATTCCCTTCTTTGGATTCACTTCCAGATCATTTTCCTTTAACGTCACGCCAAAACAACAACACTCCAACCTCAATCCCCACCACTCAAGTCATACCTCCAGTAACTCTCACTAACCCACCAAATCCCCCTATTCACACTCACTACGTACCCCAATATCCTCGGACATCACAAAACCTGCCTATTACCACTAATGCAATTACCCCTCCTCATGACGGAGTCACTTTCACCACCAACCAGCACATACCTATGGCACATGCCACTACTCACGAGCAGTACGTTCCCCCTGTATATGTCATTACCGAACCTGGCTTTACAACACCCATCATGGTCAGAGTGCCACATGAGATCGATCAGTACGTCGAGATGGAGACAGAGGCGAGATGTAAGGAAGAAGAGTCCGTATCTGAGTAGTTGCAAATGTTGAGAAGGAAAATGAAGAGTCTCCAAGTTTCCCGAGGAAGTGAAAGCCTGGCCTATGAGGACCTATGTATTCACCCAAATGTGGATATGCCAGTAGGATACAAACCCCCAAATAGATTGCCAGTCAGGATTAATCGATAGTGGGAAGAAAAAGAAAGAGGAAGTCTCAGTATTCAAACTTATTACCACTCTGGTAGTTGCCTCTATCAAAACTTCCCACAACATTTACCACTTCATCTGCAGCTGAAGCATGACACTCGAGCGTTGGGTGAACCATTCCACAGAAGTCACAAACTGATGATGGTTGACTCTGGACCTTGGCTAAGGTTAACTCTCTTATCTCTTTGGCCATGGCATCTAGCAGGTCTTCCACTGATGTGTTAAAATCTACTTGATGAACCCCAGCTGATTTTATTCTATCATTACCCTCAGCAAGCCATTGTTAGCATTTTTAGAGAGCTCATTAAGAATTACAACAATCACCTCAGGAGTCTTCTTCATTAAAAGTCCTCCAACGGCAGTGTTCAGAGTTCATCATAAAGAAGGTGTCAGTCCATCCCAAATGTCCTAAAGATGCATCCACAATTCAATCCCATGATGCTGACACTTTCTCACTATCTCGTAAAATCTTACCCAAGCCTCGAAAACTATTTCGGTGTCCTTCTGGAAAAAGTTATGAATTTCCCTTCTAAATTTCACTATTTTTGCAGCTAAGAAGTATTTGTCAAGGAACGTTTTAGTCATATATTCCCATGTCCTGATCGAAACCGTTGGTAAGTTACGAAGCCACTGCTTTGCGTCATCCTTCAGCGAAAAAGGAATGCCCTTAAGTAGACTGTATCTTTTGACACTCCGTTGTAATGGAAGGTGTTTATGATTTCCTCACAATCCATCAAGTGAGAGTTAGGATCTTCATTTACCTTCCCTCTGAAGACATAGTTGTTCTGGATAGTTTGAAGCAAACCTTTCTTCAACTCGAAATATTCGTTGCTATGAGTGGAGGTCTGACACTTGATAATCTCTAATTGTAGACTGGTCTGGAATAATCATCCAATGCTATACCAGGCCTGGGACCATATTTTCGAACTAGTATTCAACCAAGGGTCGGTTTAGATTGAATCTTCGATCCCCACCATCTTCGATAGTCATATCAGCAACTATACGAGCTGCCTCAGCTACTATTCATGCAGCTTCTTATTGTGATGCCTCTCTTTTAGCTAAGTCTACTCTGTTGTCACTGTTATTAGCCATGTGTTCTTGGGTTGAAGGTTGACCCAAGAACTTTCCGATAAGTTCTTTCTCTTTCCTCAAATGTCGCAGACTCTTTTCCACCTCTATATTGTATGGAATCAATTCTTTTCACGAAGATCGAGTCATACACAAAAGAAGTCAACTTGTTGCCTTCACAGGGAAGAAAAATCCCGTGAAGAATAAAATTGGTTCCAGAATTAGCACCAAAAATTATTTTGAGCACTATTGATTGCCAATCCCCGGCAACGGCGCCAAAATTTGACAAGCACAAAACACAAAATTGATGCTCGCTAGCCAAAGATAGTATAGTTTAATTATCGTCTGCACAAGGATTGAATTTAAATAATGTTCAAGTAATTGTTGGTTTAACACTATTCAAGATGATTAACACTTTTGTTGAGGTGATTATGAACTAACATTAACAACTAAAATTAAAGCAAGAGACAATTGATCACAAAAAATGAGAGAGTAAAGCAATCGGTTATTATCAAGACGAAGAATGAGGGTTTTGACATGATAGGTGCAAGACTGCTATCCTGGATATGACACTGTTATATTCCACTCTTGAGGTTCTATCGATTCTCACGAATTCAATAGGTGATTAGCTTATACTTCCGATTCAGACTCCTCTCTCGATTAAATCTAAATCTTTCTAATAAACTAATGTGAGGTGCAGTGAAACTTGCAAGAATCTATTGGTAGGAATGATCTAAGAGAAAGTTCTCGCGAATATTTCTCAATCTTAATTTAAACGGTAACTCAAAAAAGTCTCTTGATTACTTCAAATAATCACCAAAATAAACTACGCAATGCGATGAAATAATATTCATTAAGATATTCCTCTTTCGATTAAACACTATAAAAAATAAAATCACAACTATATTAAAGCTCATCCAATAAATTCATGCAATTAAACAGTAGTCAAATCCATAAACAACAACCAAGTTACCAAATCATGTCAAACCCTAAGGTAAACTACTCCATAGATATGGAGAAAGTCCTCACAAATATAATTAAAGAGTGAGAAAACATCAATCTAACGTTATAATCCAAACTCCCGTATTAAATTGATGGAAATGTGATGAAATCCTGTGTCTTGTAGCCTCCAATTCTCTCCTAAAGCTTCTAAGGTCAAAAGTCCTCTACAAATCGTGTTTTTGGTGTATTTATACCATGTAGGAACGGGCCCGGATGAAACTATCCTTTCCAAGCCGAAGTAGGAGAAATACTCTATAAATCTTACACATGCGCGGCACATGGCGTACCTCCCCACACGGTGCACCTGTTGAGAAGTTCAAAGAGTTGATTTTTACACACTGCAGGATTTTTGCACTAGCGCCCCCCGCCTCGCGGCGCATGGCTCGGCGTGGTAGTGCATTGTTTCCAAAGTAATTTTTTTTCTCACTTTTTGATATCCAGACTTGATCCTCGACCACTGAACGTGATCCCAAATTAATTTCTTGGGCTTTTACTCAGACTTCAAAGCTCTAACTTGTTCAGATTAGCTCCAAATTATCTTAATATCTCGGAATCATTTTATGCAAGGCATAATATACGTAATAAGTACAAATCACCATTATTTAAGCTCAACCACAAGTAAAGTGCAGTGATTAGAGTGCAAACTATGAATAAAACAGGGTTTCTAGACTACCATCAGAGGCCAAAGCGGGCATCGTTGATATTGATGATGACATCGCCAAGGCCCGAGCACAAGAGTTAACTACTCGAGAACATCTATTGGCTCAGCCTGACACAATTGACTCTTCGAGTACCAATTCTGAGTATTCGGGAACGGAGGAGGAACTTGAAGAGAATGATGATGAAGGCCCGAGTCCCGACCCAATGGCTGATCCGCCCACTTCTCCTAGGGGCGTAGATGCCTTTCACCCCTCGAGTTCCGGTGGCGATAATGTTTAGATTTTTTCTTTTTTCTTTTGTTGTTTCCCTTTGTACTTTTGTACTTATGCAGTTTGGAATTTTTATAAATGAAGAAGATTTTTACTTAAGTCTTGCGCAAATTTTGTTCTTTTTTCATTGAATTCGATAAGGCTTTGGGTGTATTTTCATCCGATAAATTCTTGTTCCGGGCATAAACGCTTTCGGAAATAACCCTTTACTATGAGGGTTCCATAAGAGAGGGCCCTCTTATGTTTACGGTGCTCTTGAAGAGGACGTCTCATGTTCATTCCGGCACAAGCATTTGAAGTTTTCTGTTAACTTTCAAATGATAAAATTAACTCATTGTTTGGACAAGAAACAAGACAAAAATAAAAGGACTTTATTTTATTCCTTCCATCTTTAAAAGTACATAAGCATTCGATTGCTAAAGAAAAGAAATCGCCAATACATGTGGCTAACCCGTACAACTTGTTTCTACGAGGTGGGCTATGCAGTCCCCGGTCCTGATGAGACATCATTGTTCCCGGGACTTGTAGTCCCTATTTTCGTAGCATCCTTGTTGCC
Organism: Nicotiana otophora; assembly: GCA_000715115.1. Taxonomy (NCBI): domain Eukaryota; kingdom Viridiplantae; phylum Streptophyta; class Magnoliopsida; order Solanales; family Solanaceae; genus Nicotiana; species Nicotiana otophora. Next base: position 17,010 of record AWOL01S0006406.1, on the reverse strand, counting down.
GTATCCAATACTATTCCCCCCCCCCCCCCCCCAGTGTTTGAATGCGATGTATGTAAATTGGAACACTAGACGTCTTTCTTTGTTGGTTCAAACACTTGTGAATGGTTGAATAGCCTTTGGTTCGATGGTAAGATTTACTTCCCATTTGGAACTTCCTATCGAGCCAAAGACTATTTAACCATCTCGTAGTGGTCTATCATTTCAATGCCTTGTCATTTAAAGGTATTAATGTTTCTGATGACGCTTCCCTTGTAGTATGCTTTCCGTTGCTGCCTCATTAAAAACCTTGCCAGAAAAATCCTTATTGGGACAAAATCTTGTCGAATGGAAAAAGAGTGCAGCACATACTTTCAGTATAGGCAGGATCCATCCGTAATAATACCTTTTGAGGTGAGTCACGTTCTAATTACTAGGAATTTTGACTCCATCTTGATTCTCCAGCTCATATGATCCTTTACCGGTGACAATTAAAACTCGGTAGAGGACTTCCCACATCGGACCCAGCTTTCCAGCGTTGATTTTCTGAGTGTTCTGAGTCACATTCCACAAAACCAAGTCTCCTGCTTTAAAGTAGCGGAGATTGGCCCTCCGGTTATGGTATCTCTCCATTCTTTGCTTCTGAGCCACCATCCTCACGTGTGCCAAGTCCATGCGTTCATCGAGTAATTTTAGCTTCACCAGCAATGCCTCATTTTTTACGTCTTCATCTATTTGGGAGAACTGTAAGGTTGGTTCTTCTACTTTCAACGGGATCAGAGCTCCTCGCCGTATATGAGAGAAAAAGGTGTCTCTCCCGTGCTTGATTTTGCCGTCGTCCGGTACGCCCGTAGCACGCTTGGTAACTCCTAGGGCCACTTGCCTTTAGAAGCTTCTAACCTCTTTTTGAGGGTTTGGGTAATTACTTTATTGGTCGACTCCGCCTGTCTACCAGCACTCAGATGTTATGATGAGGAGGTAGTCCTTTTAATTTTCAGGTCTTCGAGAAATTTTGTGACTTTGGAGCCTATAAACTATGGACCGTTATCGCAGGCAATCTCCTTCGATATTCTGAACCGGAAAATTATGTGGTCCCATAGGAAGTCGATCACTTCATGCTTACGATGTTTTGGTAAGGACCTGCTTCAACCCATTTAGTAAAGTATCTCTCACGCCCGGAACTCGGGAAGCACTACCGGCGCTCAACCGAATGAACCCGATCAAGAAAGCCTATTAGATACTTTCTACCCAAACTCACTATGAATAAAGAGAATTCATATTTTTGTTAATTATACGATAAGGAGACCATGTACACAATACCAAATTATTTCCATTAGTTACTTCCTTTTAAAGTCTCAAATTACACACACATTTTTCATGATCTGAAGTGGAACAAGTAATTCAAATAAAACATAACATTGTTTGACTTCCCCATCACCAATATACAACCCACACTATGTCTAAGGAGACTCTAATAGATACAAAAGAGTATTATGATAATGCTGGCAACAAGGCCACGGCTATACCCCAAACAAAATACATAAGGAACAAAAGATACATGACCCCGAAATAAAGTGGGGCTTACCAAGTCAGCTGGGAAGAGGGTGTACCACTATCACTGATCAATCTCTCCTGCTGTGGAACCACCTGCATCCATTGAAGATGCAGCGCCCCCGCCAAAGGGGACGTTAGTATATATGGAATAGTACTAGTATGAATGACAAAACACACTCTCAATAGAATGATAAATAATACAAGCAAGAACAATCATAATATTAGTGGAAGCCCCAAACAACATCAAACCTCAAATTAGGATCAAGACAATATTCAAATTAATTTCCATATCTTAAGTTGGGAGAACTTTAGTACCAATATGCCACCGTTTACAATACCAATACCACCATACTCTTAGCACGGAGTCCGATCACGACCCGATCGGCTAGGCCATCTCATTCGAGACATCAACTACAATCACAATTTCAATTACAGTTTCCAGCACAATCGCCACCATGTGTGCAGCATGGCGTCCGATCATGACCCCATCGGCTAGGCCATCTCATTCGAGACATCATCCTTTTATACCAATCATCTCGTTTCATACTTCTTTCACATCGTTTCATTCCATTGGCACTGCTGGCCACAATTATAAAATCATTCTTGGCAGGTCACCGTAATTAGTATTACCTACTCACCCTTTTCACTTTCAAACATCATCATCATCATCATCATCAACAACAATGCATTACAAATCAAGGTTTTTAGTACACATGTGAGCAATTAAGAGTCTTAGGCACATAGAGCGTTTTCACAAAATTTGGCATAATAGCCTTCGTGTAAACTTGACTTGAAGTCGAAACATCATTAATGCACAGCCCATACTTTGAGTACATTCTCATATGATAACATAACATGATAATAGCATTTGGTATACATATTGAACATATATATGTGAACACAAACTTATTCGGAATAGTATAATGAACCACTCGGGACTTACATAAATTATATGAATACTATGAGATTTAATTCTAAGGCAGGATTTTAGCCAACATACCTCGATTTGAGCTTTCCTTAAATTACTACAATGTTCCAAAAATCCTAGCAATCCCAATCTATTTTGAGACATCACAAAATTGAGCACAAATTAGGAGGATATTCATGGTTTCAGCTCATTTGAGCATTTTATCAAACACTAGGTGTGAAATTTTGGCTACATGATTCTTCTACAAGATTTTCTTCATTACACAATCCAATCTTTACTTATTTGAGCTCAACAATATTCCCACAAACCTTATTAGTACAGGCATGTATAAAAAAAACTCTTACACTAAAGAATCATACTCCCAATCACTCATCTTTTATCCCAAATTTGAAATTGAAGAATTGGGGGAAGAAATTCTTACCTCTTTGAAGCCCTAGCAAAATTCTTGTGAAATCTTCAGGCCTTGAGAAAGAATTGATGAACAATGACTAGTTCTTCTCTTTCTCTCTCAAAGATACTCTCGCCTCTCTCTAAAAATATCAGATGAAACCCTTAAAAGCGACCCCCAAAGGCTATTTATCAAAATGGGGTCAAGTTACAAAATTCAGAAAAATGAAGCTCTGAAACACAATCTGCGATGGCAGAGTGACCGCAGAATGGTTATGCAGTCCGCAAACCGGTCGCACAATTTGGTGCCCCTGAACTGGAAAATACAGGTTGGGTCTGCGGCGGGGCCGCAAACTTATTCTGCGGTCGCATAATGCACCGCAGACCAGACCTGGTCTGCAGTCGCATAATTCACCGCACACCTTCCTCCAAACGTGCCCATCACTGCTTCACTCTGCAGCCAATTTGCGGTTCGCTGAGTGAGGCCTCATAGTGGACCGCAGAAATGTCTTTTTCTGCCAAAGAAATTTCCTTTACTCCCCAGCATATTGTTCAACCCAAAAACTCTGAGCTGCGGTGAGCAAGCTCGCCGCGAAGAATTTCTACAATCCTCAAACAGGTAAGCCTACTTCGGCGCAACGAAACCTTAAATTACTTTGCGAAATTTTACGGGGCCTTACATTCTCCCCCACTTAGGATCATTCGTCCTCGAATGAGGGTCAAAATCCTTCATTAGCATGCAATGTGACTTAACTGCTATAACACACACGTGCAATTCCAAATTTTTGACTAACTCCCTAAATTTTCAAAACTTTTGCCAGAGTCTCCCCTGTAACTGGGTCTATCCACCTTTCAGAGAATCCCAGAAACCAATCCTAACAACAAATACATAATCCGATGATGCATTATAACATAAAAACAACACCAATCATGGCCTCATAAGCAATATATTACCAGAAGAGGAACACCCTTAACACCAACGGTACGAATGATACATAATTCCTAGAAGGTAACTCTTAGCATTTTCATAAAAAACAACTTTAAAAATACATGGCTATTCAAACAAATAAGGATACTTCTTCTTCATTTCTTCCTCAGCCTCCTAGGTGGCCTCTTCAACCTGCTGGTTTCGCCATAACACTTTCACGGAGGCAATTTATTTATTTCTCAACTTTCGGACTTGCCGATCGATAATAGACACTGTAATCTCTTCACAAGTCAATTCCTCATTAACCTCAATAGTCTCAACCGAAATAATGAGTGTCAGGTCTTCAACTACTTTCTTCAACATAGACACATGAAACACCTGGTGCACTAATGACATCTCATGTGGTAGCTCAAGCCTCTATGTCACCTCACTGATCCTCTGAATGATTCTATACTGCCCGACATACCTCGGACCCAATTTTTGTTTCTTCCAAATCGCATTACACCCTTCGTGGGGGAACCTTCAAGAATACCCAGTCATCTTCTTTGAACTCCAAATCCCTACGACGAACATCTGAATAGGACTTTTGACGACTCTGAGCAGTTTTTAACCACTCCTTATTGATCTTAACATTTTCCATATCCTGATGCATGAGGTCTGGCTCTATCAACTCTGTTTCCCAATCTCGAACCACCCAATGGGAGATCCACATCTCCTACCATAGAAAACCTCGAACTGCCATCTGAATGCTAGCATGAAACTATTGTTGTAAGCAAATTCTATGAGTGGTAAATGATCATCCCAGCTACCTTTGAAGTCTAGAACACAAGCACGCAACATATCCTCAAGCATCTGAATAGTCCGTTCTGCCTGCACATCAGTCTGCAGGTGAAAGGTTGTACTAAGATTCACCTGAGTACCCATACCTTGCTGAAATATCTTCCAAAAATTAGTCGTGAACTGTGCCCCCGATCAGAAATTATAGAAACTGGAGAGCCATGCAACCTGACTATTTCTTTGGTATACAACTGAGCATACTGTTTCGCTATGTCGGTAGCCTTAACTGGAACGAAATGTGCTGATTTCGTGAGTCGATCCACAATCACCCAAATTGAGTCAAACTTACGAGGAGTGCGAAGTAGTCCTACCTCAAAGTCCATATTAATTATTTCCCACTTCCACGTTGGAATTTCTATGTTCTGTGCCAACCCACCGGGCCTTTGATGTTCGGTCTTCACTTGCTGATAATTTGGACATCTCGCCATAAAGTCCACTACATTCCTCTTCATATCATTCCACCAGTAGAGCCCGGGTGTACTGAATACCTAGAAGTGTGAGCCTTGATCATGATTCTCTCCTGGAGACCATCTACATTTGGAACACATAGACGCCCTTGGTACCTTAGTGTACCATCACACATGCCAAGAGAAAAGGCCATGGTCTTATGTTTATAAATCCCTCCTTTAATTGTACCAACAATGGGTCGTTGTATTGCTTTTCCTTGACTTTCACAACAAGTCATGATTCAGTCCTATTTTGCACAATCACCCCTCTTTCACTAGAGTCCGCAAGACGAACTCCCAAACTAGCTAATCAGTGAACTTCCTTGGCCAATGACCTTTGCTATGCCTCCAAGTGTGCTAAACTACCAATAGATTTCTGGCTAAGATCATCCGCCACAACATTAGCCTTCTCCAGATGATATAGAATATCAATGTCGTAGTCCTTCAGTAACTCAAGCCATCTTCTCTGCCTCAGATTCAATTCCTTCTGCTTGAAAATATATTGAAGGCTCTTATGGTCCGTGAATATAACCATATAGATCCCATATAAATAATGATGCCAAATATTCAATGCAAATACCACCGCCTCAAGTTCTAAGTCATGCGTGGGATAGTTCTTTTCATGATTTTTGAGTTGCCTGGAAGCATAAGCTATCACCTTGCCATGTTACATTCATACATACCCAAGCCCGATTCTCGAAGCATCACAATATACCACAAATCCATTTGTACCCTCTGGTAGGGTCAACCCGGTGCCATAGTCAATCTTGTTTTCAACTCCTGGAAGGTCTTTTTGCAAGCATCAGACCATTGGAACTTAATTTCCTTCTGCGTCAATTTAGTCAATGAAGAGGCAAGAGTAGAAAACCCTTCACAAACTTTCTGTAATACCCAGCTAAGACTAAGAAACTGCTAATCTCTATTGGAGTTGTAGGCCTCGGTCAATTCTTCACAACTGCAATTTTTTGAGGATCAACCTTAATTCCTTCACTAGAGACGACATGACCCAAGAATATGATAGATTTAAGCCAAAATGCACACTTTGAAAACTTTGTATATAACTTTTGCTGATATAGGGTTTGTAGAACTACCCTGAAATGATCGGCATAGTCCTCTTGATTGCGTGAAAATACAAGGATATTATTGATAAACACTATCACAAAAGACTTGAGGAACGACCTGAAAACTTGGTTCATAAGATCCATGAAAGCTGCTAGGGCATTTGTTAGCCCAAATGACATCACCAAAAATTCAAAATGCCCATATCGGGTTCTAAAAGTTATTTTCGAAATATCCTGCTCCCTGATCTTCAATTGGCGATACCCGAATCGCAAATCAATTTTGGAGAAGTACTTAGCACCTTACAATTGGTCAAACAAGTCATCTATCCTTGGCAGTGGGTACTTAGTCTTGATCGTGAAATTTGGCACTACAAAACCTTAAATTCCTTTGTAAACTTTTATGGGGCCTTACAGTATCGGTCAAAATTAAAAGAAATCTTACCTTTTCGGGACCCGGTGGTAGTGGGCTAACTATATCCATCCCCCATTTCATGAATGGACACGGGGACAGTACCAAATGTAAGGGTTCTGTCAGTTTGTGTACCAATTATACATAGCATTTGCATTTGTTGTATTTTTGTACGAACGTCTTTGTATCTTGTTCCATCTGAGGCTAGTAGTATCCTTCTCTAATTAGCTTTAGTACCAACAAATCTGCACCTGAATGGTTTCTGTAAATTCCTTCATGGACTTCTCTCATAACGTAGTCTGCCTCTGAGGCTCCTAAACATTGGGCCAACGGGCCTTGGTACGATCTCATATATAATTGTCCACCCATGAGGCAGTAGCGAGTCGCTTTGATGCGTGGTGCCTGGGACGCCTTCGGGTCTTCGGTCAACTTTCTATGGTGAAGATACTCGATGAACTCATTCCTCCAGTCTCAAACTATGTTAGTTGTATTTATTTCACAGTAGTCGTCCACATCTAGTACCTAATGCAGAAGTTGAACAACAATATAGGAGTCAGACCCTTTTATTTCGTAGATGACCCCAAATTAGCCAATGCATCTTCTTCCACATTCTCTTCTCTCGGAATGTATATGATTGAGCATTCCTTGAATTGTGCAATCAATGCCTGGAATTTATTCGCATACTGCTTCATGCGCTCCTCTTTTATGTCGAAAATCTGATAGACTTGGTTTACTACCAGCTGGGAATCACATTTGATTTCTGTGACCCCAGAGCCAAGTCCCCAGGCCAGTTCGAGTCCTGCAACCTCATACTTGGCTTCATTGTTAGTTAACGGAACAGTTTTTATGGCCTGCCTCAGGGTTTTCCCTGAGGGCGTGAGTAGGACCACCCCGAGGCCGGACCCTTTCATATTGGAAGCTACGTCCCTGAATAAGGTCCAAAATCCTAATGTCATTTCCGACACCAGCACCACTTCTCTAGTAGCCAGGGGCAAGAACCCGGGACTAAAATCGGCCACACAGTTGGCTAAAACTTCTGATTTGATTGCAGTCCTAGGCGTCTATTCAATATCGAACTCACGGCTATCGGGTGGCACTGAAAATAAGGCCTAAGCTTTCGATAAGCCGACTACGATAGCTAAGTCTATTTTTTTGAGGTGCGGATAATGAGTCTTCGCTCCTGATAACATTTTGCTAACATAATAGATAGGAAATTGCCGTACCTTCGACCTCCCAGACTGGAACGACACTTACCGCTACCTCCAAGACCGTTAAGTATACTAGCAATTGTTTACCTTCCACCAGCTTTGATAGTAGTAGGGGCTTGATACATAACGTTACAGGTCTTTCAAGGACTGCTGACATTCAGGAGTCCATTCGAAATTATTCTTCTTCTTCAAAAGTAAGAAGAAGTGATGACATGTTTCCGAGGATCGAGAGATGAATCTGCTGAAAGTGGCCAATCTTTCGGTTAGCCTTTGTACTTCCTTTACGCTAGTTAACTGGTTTGGGATGTATTCAATAGCCTTGATTTTATCGCGATTTACCTCGATCCCTCTCTACAAGACGAAGAAACCCAATAACATATCGGAGCTAACCCCGAACGCATATTTCTTTGGATTGAGCTTCATATTGTGCTTCCTCAAGATATCAGAGGTTTCTTGGAGGTGCTTTAAATGATCACCTGCATTCAAAGACTTGACCAACATGTCATCTATATATACTTATATCATTTTACCTATTTTCTTTTCGAACGTCTTGTTTACGAGCCTCTGATAAGTGGCTCTGTCGTTTGTATGCCCGAAGGGCATCACATTATTATAATATGTGCCAGAGTTCATTATGAACGAAGTTTTTTTCTGATCCTCTGGGTTCATCTTGATTTGATTGTACCCGGAATAGGCATCAACAAAACTCATTAACTCATGCATGGCCGTTGCACAATCATTTGATCATTGTTTGTCAAAGTGAATGAGTCTTTAGGGCACGCCTTATTCAAGTCTTTATAATCTACGCATACTCGAAACTTGTTATTCTTTTTCGGAACCATAACTACATTAGCTAACCACTCAGGATAATTTACCTCCCGGATTGAACCGATGTCAAGTAGTCAAGTTACCTCTTCCTTAACAAACTTGTTTCTAACCTCGGCTATCGGGCGTTTATATGCCTTATCAGAGGGACGCTCGGGTCCAAGATTAGCTTGTGCACAACCACCTCTTATACCTGTCATATCCGAGTACAACCATGTAAAACAATCAATGTTAGCTTCAAGGTAATTAATAAATCTTGACCTGAGTTTGGGATTGAGTCATGTTTCCAAGTGAAACTTCTCGTCCAAGAATTCTTCGAACAAAGCCATTTGCTCTAGTTCTTCTATTGTGGGTTTGGTCGCGTCTGTCTCTTCTGGTACCTGAAAGTATCTTGGTACCTAATGGGATTCCGACGACTCCTCGCCCTTATCATCGTTACTTGGCACGGGAATAGGCATCGTTTCATGTAATTGCTATTTGTTGGGCTCCTTCCCTTTACTGCTGGAAATCGATATTGCGTTCATTTCTCTTACTACTGGTTGATCTCCTCTTATCTGTTTGATTCCCTCTGGGGTCGGAAATTTCAGCAGTTGGTGATATGTTGATGGTACGACTTTCATCTCATGTAACCATGGTCTACCAAGAATTATGTTGTAGCCCATGTCACCATCCACCACTTCAAATAAGGTAGTCTTTGTTACCCCTTCGGCGTTCGTGTGCAGCAGGATCTCTCCTCGGGTTGTCACACTTGCCAAGTTGAACCCGGCGAGAAGCTTTGTTGCCGGAATGATACTTCCGATTAATATGGCTTGTTCCAGCACTCTCTATTGAATTATGTTAGCTGAGCTTTCTGGGTCAACCAAAACACGTTTAATCTTGAAATCTAGAACATTAAGAGAAATTACCAGGGAATCGTTATGCGGCAGAAGAAGCCCATCGGTGTCTTCCTCCTCGAAGGTGATGTCATCTTTGGTGACTTCCCGGAGTCTCTTATTGTGGGTCACGAATACATTTGTCTTCTAGTCCCATGGCCTTCAGAAATCATAAAGATCAGCACAAACAAAATAACATAGTGTATCAACAAGAATCAAGAAGAGGCTGAGATATGATGCGCAAGTAAAACCATGACTGAGTACAAGAAAGCAAATAGCAGTTAATTTAATAAGTATTCGACCGCTACGTGTCCCAACAATGATAACATATGGCCTAAGCATGATTTCTAACATGATTTGCAGTCAAATCTCTATAACACAGAGAGAACGGGTAATTAGCAATAGTTTATTTGACTTTACAATCTCATGAGACGGACCAAGTCACAATCCCCCACGGTGCACGCTCACACACCCGTCACCTAGCATGTGCGTCACCTCCAAAATAGTCACATCATACCAAAATCCGGGGTTTCATACCCAAAGGACCAGATTTAAAACTATTACTTGCCTCACACCGCGCAAAATCCTACTCCGCAATGCCCTTGCCTCTCGAATCAATCTCCAAATGCCCGGAATCTAACCACAAGCAGTACGATATAATTAATATAAGTTAAAAGAATCGATTCCACAAGAAAAATACGAAATTATAAGCCAAAATCCGAAATAGTCTTAAACCGGCCCTCGGGCCCATTCACTCACGAGTCCAACCATACCAGATTTATCAGAATCCGACCTCATTTGCCCCTCCAAAATCCCAAAATTTAATTTTCAATTGCCAAGCCCTAGTCTCCTATCCCACCTCAAAAACTCACCAACTAGGTGTAAAATCAGTGGGTAAATACCATTATTAAAGATAAATAGGCACAGGGAACTTACCTCAGCAAACACTTCAATATCCTCCTCAAAATCCTCCAAAATCCGAGTTCCAAAATGTGAAAATGGTGAAAAATCTCGAAGTCTTCTATTTATATATTCTTTCCAGCAAAACCACACCTGCGGACCTCCTGTCGCATCTGCAGGTGCCTGCGCATCCCACTTAAGTTCCCAGATTCCATCGCAGGTGCGGATCCCACTTAAGTTCCCAGATTCCGCATCTGTGGTCACATATTCGTAGCCCGCGGGCCCTGCCCGCTTCTGCGATCCTTGCCGCTCTGGCTTTTTTCCGCATATGCGCCTCCCCTTCCACACCTGCAGTTTCGCAGATGCGCTCCTAACCTCGTACCTGCACTTCCAGTCCAATCCAGCCTTGCCCGCATCTGCGTCCTCCTCTTCTCTTATGCGGGGCAGCACCTGCGGGATCCCACCGTAGGTTCGAAACACCAGAACACCAGAAGTAACCAGTAATGCCTAAGTCCAAATTTCCTTCCGATGGGCATCCGAAACACCCCCGGAACCTCAACCAAACATACCAACAAGTCATATAACCCCATGCGGACTTAGTCAAACCTTTGAATCACTCAAAACAATATCAAAACACCAATTACACCCGGATTCAAGCCTAAAGAACTTCTAAACTTTTATATTCCACAAAGGACGCCGAAACCTACCAAACCACGTCCGATTGACCTCAAATTTTTCACACAAGTCATATTCAAAATTACGGACCTACTCCAACTTCCGAAATCAGAATCCGGCGCCGATATCAAAAAGTCAGCCCCCCTGGTCAAACTTCCCAAAACTTCGACTTTCGCCATTTCAAGCCTAAATTAGCTACAGACCTCAAATTCACAGTCCGGACACGCTTCTAAGACCAAAATCCCCAACGGAGCTAACGAAACTGACAGAACTCCATTCTGGAGTCGTCTTCATACACTTCTAACTACGGTCAAAATCTTGAGACTTAAGCTTCCGTTTTAGGGACTAAGCGTACCAAAACACTCTGAAACCAAAAACAAGACCTCCCAGCAAGTCACATAAGCAGAAACAGATACGGAAAAAATAGTAAATATGGGATCGGGGCTAATACATTCAAAACGACCGACCGGGTCGTTACAAAAAGTCTTGATGGGCTGTTATTTTGCCAAAAAAACTAAAATTTCATTAAAAACATTACAAACGATTATAAATTTAAAAGTTTCTTCGTAAAGAAAAGGGGATGAACAACGAATATGGAATGAAGAGAAAATTAAGACACCGAGAATTATTTATGTGTCCAGGTCGATTAGAGGTTCGGCGTCCTTCTCCCCCACCTTTTAGCCAATTGTTTTTAGAAAAAATATTTTGTGAATTAATAAATACTATTAAGGATAAACTAGTAAAACTTTTGATCAAACAAAAAGTTCTTATAAGCTAAAAAACTATAAGTTAGGGGTGACCCACTTATAACCTATGACTGATTCTAACTTATAAGCACTTTAGGTATTTACCAAACGCGTAGATAACACAAACAATACTTATAAACCAATTTGATCAACTTATAAGATTAGCCAAACACCGCCTTGTAAGATTTTCAGACGGCTAAAAACGATCTTTATATGCATCAGTTACAAAAAAAAATGTAAAAAGAGAAACCATTTATCAAACAGTTGATATTAAAAGGGATAACCGAAAAACAAAAAAAAGACGAGGACCAACAGGTGATAAAAAAGGGGCTCTACGGAACCCGCATAATAAAGAGAAACTTCTTCCGTCCCATACATATGACACTCTTTTTCGTATTTAAAATCCCAATATATTTGATGTCATTCAATTTTTATGAACTTTCATCATTTTGAAAGAGTAACTAAAATTCATTGAACTATCCACAAATTTGAGTGTTGGTTGAATTATCTATTACTAAATTCTCAACCATTAAAGAGTTACAGTTTAACGGAAAGAGAATATGGGGTGTACATAAGTCGGATTGGTTTAATTTTTTTAATTAGCAAACCAAATTAATGATATCGAATTTATAAATTTATAAACCAAACCAACAAAGTCAGGTTTTTCAATCTCGGAATTTTTCGGATGTTTTCGAGTTTTTTCGGATATTCTGGTTTTTTTTCGGAAAAGTCTTCATAGCACAAAATATGTAACTTGTACTCCAAATATTTCTGTAGTCCTAGTAAGATATAACTATATAATGTATTTTTCAAGAAAATAATACAATAATATGAGATAAATCATAGCATTATACTAAAATATTCAATAACAAAGATAGCTAATTAATAAGCCATAATAAAAATTAACATAATCTAAAAATACTATATAAGTCATCCTAAAATAAGTATAGCTANCGCTTCTGCGATCCTTGCCGCTCTGGCTTTTTTCCGCATATGCGCCTCCCCTTCCACACCTGCAGTTTCGCAGATGCGCTCCTAACCTCGTACCTGCACTTCCAGTCCAATCCAGCCTTGCCCGCATCTGCGTCCTCCTCTTCTCTTATGCGGGGCAGCACCTGCGGGATCCCACCGTAGGTTCGAAACACCAGAACACCAGAAGTAACCAGTAATGCCTAAGTCCAAATTTCCTTCCGATGGGCATCCGAAACACCCCCGGAACCTCAACCAAACATACCAACAAGTCATATAACCCCATGCGGACTTAGTCAAACCTTTGAATCACTCAAAACAATATCAAAACACCAATTACACCCGGATTCAAGCCTAAAGAACTTCTAAACTTTTATATTCCACAAAGGACGCCGAAACCTACCAAACCACGTCCGATTGACCTCAAATTTTTCACACAAGTCATATTCAAAATTACGGACCTACTCCAACTTCCGAAATCAGAATCCGGCGCCGATATCAAAAAGTCAGCCCCCCTGGTCAAACTTCCCAAAACTTCGACTTTCGCCATTTCAAGCCTAAATTAGCTACAGACCTCAAATTCACAGTCCGGACACGCTTCTAAGACCAAAATCCCCAACGGAGCTAACGAAACTGACAGAACTCCATTCTGGAGTCGTCTTCATACACTTCTAACTACGGTCAAAATCTTGAGACTTAAGCTTCCGTTTTAGGGACTAAGCGTACCAAAACACTCTGAAACCAAAAACAAGACCTCCCAGCAAGTCACATAAGCAGAAACAGATACGGAAAAAATAGTAAATATGGGATCGGGGCTAATACATTCAAAACGACCGACCGGGTCGTTACAAAAAGTCTTGATGGGCTGTTATTTTGCCAAAAAAACTAAAATTTCATTAAAAACATTACAAACGATTATAAATTTAAAAGTTTCTTCGTAAAGAAAAGGGGATGAACAACGAATATGGAATGAAGAGAAAATTAAGACACCGAGAATTATTTATGTGTCCAGGTCGATTAGAGGTTCGGCGTCCTTCTCCCCCACCTTTTAGCCAATTGTTTTTAGAAAAAATATTTTGTGAATTAATAAATACTATTAAGGATAAACTAGTAAAACTTTTGATCAAACAAAAAGTTCTTATAAGCTAAAAAACTATAAGTTAGGGGTGACCCACTTATAACCTATGACTGATTCTAACTTATAAGCACTTTAGGTATTTACCAAACGCGTAGATAACACAAACAATACTTATAAACCAGTTTGATCAACTTATAAGATTAGCCAAACACCGCCTTGTAAGATTTTCAGACGGCTAAAAACGATCTTTATATGCATCAGTTACAAAAAAAAATGTAAAAAAAGAAACCATTTATCAAACAGTTGATATTAAAAGGGATAACCGAAAAACAAAAAAAAGACGAGGACCAACAGGTGATAAAAAAGGGGCTCTACGGAACCCGCATAATAAAGAGAAACTTCTTCCGTCCCATACATATGACACTCTTTTTCGTATTTAAAATCCCAATATATTTGATGTCATTCAATTTTTATGAACTTTCATCATTTTGAAAGAGTAACTAAAATTCATTGAACTATCCACAAATTTGAGTGTTGGTTGAATTATCTATTACTAAATTCTCAACCATTAAAGAGTTACAGTTTAACGGAAAGAGAATATGGGGTGTACATAAGTCGGATTGGTTTAATTTTTTTAATTAGCAAACCAAATTAATGATATCGAATTTATAAATTTATAAACCAAACCAACAAAGTCAGGTTTTTCAATCTCGGAATTTTTCGGATGTTTTCGAGTTTTTTCGGATATTCTGGTTTTTTTTCGGAAAAGTCTTCATAGCACAAAATATGTAACTTGTACTCCAAATATTTCTGTAGTCCTAGTAAGATATAACTATATAATGTATTTTTCAAGAAAATAATACAATAATATGAGATAAATCATAGCATTATACTAAAATATTCAATAACAAAGATAGCTAATTAATAAGCCATAATAAAAATTAACATAATCTAAAAATACTATATAAGTCATCCTAAAATAAGTATAGCTAACAAGTACTATTAATTACATACCTAAGCACTAAAGAAAAAGATAAACTAAGTTATGCATTTTCATTACAAACCAACGTAAAACTAAAAAATATATATCCAACATTATCGTTCCTAGTGTTGAATTGAATTTCTGTTGTTAGCATTAGTATTGATTGAAACCTTGTTTGAGTTACTACATTTATGGATTATAAAATTTATTTACTGTTCAAGAATGTTAAGTCCAAACTTGAAATAATACGTTAAAAGATAAAATTGTGAAAAAGTTTAAGAAATATTTTTAAATTACATTACAACAAATACTTATATGTACAAAATATTTTTAAAACTTATATAAATGTACTATCGGGTCGGTTTGGTTTCAGTTTGACTCTTTTTGTTAAAACCAAACCAAACCAATTATGGTCGATTTGTTTTCAATATCAAACCACAATCGAATTGTTTTTCCTGTTTAATTCGAATTATCGGTTTGGTACAGCTTATCAGTTTTCTTTGTACACCCCTAGAGAATATACTATTAGCCTTAGGCTTTACCAATACAAATGTTTATACTCCAATTTACAGGATTTTTACTATATCATATCTGTTTGTACAGAAAGTATTAAATTACTAAGAAAGTTACAACATTACAATTTACAAATGCTCATGTTGACAAAGAGTGATGGTTGTTCTTCAGAATTAAAAATAAATCCTTATGGGAGGGACTTTAAAATTCGACCTTAACAGTATCAAGGGTCTCAGCTCATTCTATGTTAAAATAGAGGAATTACAATCAGAAACGGCTCCACATGCTTGACTTTTACCTTAAGCTTATTAAATCAGAAAGTTAAATGGAGTTTTAAGTCTATGCGGTGCTCTCGTATTATAAATATTTACACAATTAGATCATAATAATTACAAATAAGTTTCCACAATAAATATTAATTAGAAACCTAATAGAAATGGTAACTTGCTACAATAGCTTAGACTATATTGATAGTCTAAAAAATCATAGCTTTGTGTTTATGGTATTTAAAATTTGATTTGATTTGATTTGCTATGCTTAGATGAAATGAAAACGTTAGGTTCGAGAATTAATTTTATTTTTGTAGATTAATTATACAGCTGGCTGCGCCTAGAAGAGCCCGGAAGGTAATACACAACAAATAGACTTGCTTAATGGGGAGTGAATACAAACTCGGCAAGTCCACTACAGGGTCGGTTTTTTGGGGATAGGCTTGTGAAGAAGCAAGCTTATCCCGCCCCGACCGGCAGCCGCTAGGTTTCCCTATCTCTTCTAAACTTCCCCCATCTTCGGTCATAGCTGTATGAGGCAAAAACTCGTCTCACTTACGGTTCGGAGGCCCCAACAGTAAGGATGCGATTTAGGGATGGGAGCCACTCCTTCTTTTCCGAGTTTGCCTAGGAGCTCCTGTCTTAAAAGACGAATACGAATTAGTAGGGCTACCCCCAATAGTAAGTGTTGAGATTTTTGTTATTTAAGATGAAATAGTCTTAAAATGAGGGTGAATGGGAAATGGAGGGAAAATAAAATTTTTGAGTAAAATTTTAAGTTTCCCCCTCTTGACAATGAGACATTGTCCCATATTGGAAGAGGAAAAGATTTTTGGTGGGTATATATATAATTGCTCTTCTTGTAGCTCTTAAAGAGTTAAGAAGAAAGTAAGCCTCGCGCCGTCGCTCGCTCACTCGGCTCGGCTTCGACTTCGGCTTCGGCTTCGGCTTTGGATTTGGTCAAATGATTGATTAATTGATTAAATATTTGGACCAAATTTATTTGTTAATAGTAAATATTAACGTAAGATTATCCACATTTGTAACGGATATGTTCCAATCCGTGTATTGACCACTAGCTGCAATAGCAGCGGCCTAATGCTCTTCCCACCATGGCCCAGTACTTGCTCCACAAACAAGCTAGTGCATGCTCCACCATGGAGGGTGGAGGGTCGTTCATCTTCAAAGCTGTTTGGCTATATATTACACTCCTTCCTCTCAGCGTTTCCATACGATTTTCTTAGTTTCTACTCCTTTGTTCTGCATTGTTTTAACTTCAAACAAAGCAACTGTAAGTGTAATTTGCTACCGAACTTTGTGTTCGCTGAAACACTGGGGTTTAAAGTACCGCTACACCAGTGTGTGATTCGCTCTATCATGGGATGAAATAATCCATAACCTTGGGTACTAGGAGGGGATTAAATTCCTTAAGGAAATACTGTGAATT
>AWOL01S0006405.1:39098-65590 GCA_000715115.1 Nicotiana otophora | reverse complement strand
GTGTTTGATAAAATGCTCAAATGAGCTGAAACCATGAAAATCTTCCTAATTATGGTTCACTTTCTTATGTTTATAAATAGATTGAAGTTTCTACGATTTCCGGAACCTCGTAGTAATGTAAGGAAGGCACAAGAAAGATTGGAGCCGTCCGAAGGTCAATTCACGTGAGAAAGCTATTTTGAAATATCGACCTAACTTCAAAAAGGTAAGTGTCTTGCTTAACCTCGAGTGGGGGAATATCCCCTTAGGAATTGAGTCTTATGTGCAATTTGTGTAATGGAAAACCATGTACACGAGGTGACGAGTACGTACTTGGTTTATATGTGCAAACTTTATTGAGTTAAAGTCTTGAGCATATTGTGTAGTAAATTGGATAATTGTTGGCGTATATTTAATCATCTATTTGTCGTCCCTAAATTCTTGTTGTTGACTCCATTGTTATATGACAAGTTGATGTGATTGTTATTTGATTATTTATGAAATTTCGTGAATTTGCTGGTTTGATAATTATTGGAATTTAATTTTATTTTGGATTTTTCCCACTGCAAATAATTAATTAAATGAGCTTAAGAAGAGGTGATTATATAGTTATTGAAAATTTGGAGTTAATAAAGTCCTTGCAATATGTTGAGTAATTTCTATCTATATTAATAGTTTTTGGGTGTTGTACACATTGTGTGGAGCCTTCAACTATTTGTTGTGAAATTAATTGACTTGGTTTTATCTTTGGAATTTTGGTTGTAGCCATTGGACAAATTGTGATATGAATTGATTTTGTTATGTTGCCGTGATAATTTTCTATGTAAATTGTTGTGTTGTGTTAATTATTATTTTGAAGATATAAGGGTGGCATTTCACCGTTGATATTATATGGGTATAAGGGTGGCATTTCACTGTGGTTGTGTTTGTTGGAATATTGTTTGGGCGGAGCGATAAGGGTGGCAATGGGAGCGATAAGGGTGGCAATAAGAGCGATAAGGGTGGCTATTGATATTGTTTTGGGTACGGGGTGCTATGATTAAATGATAATGATATTTGGCACGTGAATTGTCCGTGCAGTTGTGATATGAAATGAGAGCACGAGGTGCCGGGGGAAATATGATGATTTAATTATGGGCACGAGGTGCCATGGAAATATGAAAAAATGGGTTGAGACACGTGTTTACGAAAAATATGGAAATAGGTTGAGACCCGTATTTTTATGATTATGAAACGAGGTGTCACATGGTGACTTTTTAATTGAAAGAATTATATTCAAAATATGTATTTGAAAGCATTTTTATGTAGAAGGTATTATATGAAAGAATTATATTTGAAAGGTAATTGTTTGAGAAAATTATATTTGAAAGAGAGTTATTTGAAAGAATTATATGTGAAAGACATTTATTTGAAGGATTTGATTTATTGTGTGTAATTGTATTTATTAATTGTTAAGCGATAATAATGGTATTCTTGTTGTCTGATGTGCATATTATTGGTTGTTTTATGTGGCTCTTATTGTTATCTGCTTCCTATTATTTTGTATGTCATATTGCACAGGCTATTAGACTAGTGAGTGTCTTGACTGTACCTCGTCTCTACTCCACTAAGGTTAGTCTTGATACTTACTGGGTACTGACCGTGGTGTACTCATACCACACTGCTACATAATTTTGTGCAGAGCTAGGTATTGGAGTTATTGGGCTTGAGAAGAGTTAAAGCGGGATCGTAAGGATTCAAGGTAGAGCTTCTTGGTCGACGCAGTCCCTTGGAGTCTTTTCATTTCATTGTACTGTTAATTTTAATCAAATAATATTGTATATTCGGTCCTCGTGATCATTCCATGTATTCCTGATAGTTTTGGTTACTTATTTAATTAAAGAAAAATAGCTCCAAAAATGTAATTGAAATCGGCTTACCTAGTCTTAGAGACTAGGTGTCAGCACGACGTCTGTGGTGGGTTTTTTGGGTCATGACAAGTTAGTATCAGAGCTCTAGGTTCATAGGTTCTACAAGTCACGAACGAGTCTAGTAGAGTCTTGTGAATCGGTATNTAGAAGAACCTTGTAACCAAATTTGCACACCTAGTGTTTGATAAAATGCTCAAATGAGCTGAAACCATGAAAATCTTCCTAATTATGGTTCACTTTCTTATGTTTATAAATAGATTGAAGTTTCTACGATTTCCGGAACCTCGTAGTAATGTAAGGAAGGCACAAGAAAGATTGGAGCCGTCCGAAGGTCAATTCACGTGAGAAAGCTATTTTGAAATATCGACCTAACTTCAAAAAGGTAAGTGTCTTGCTTAACCTCGAGTGGGGGAATATCCCCTTAGGAATTGAGTCTTATGTGCAATTTGTGTAATGGAAAACCATGTACACGAGGTGACGAGTACGTACTTGGTTTATATGTGCAAACTTTATTGAGTTAAAGTCTTGAGCATATTGTGTAGTAAATTGGATAATTGTTGGCGTATATTTAATCATCTATTTGTCGTCCCTAAATTCTTGTTGTTGACTCCATTGTTATATGACAAGTTGATGTGATTGTTATTTGATTATTTATGAAATTTCGTGAATTTGCTGGTTTGATAATTATTGGAATTTAATTTTATTTTGGATTTTTCCCACTGCAAATAATTAATTAAATGAGCTTAAGAAGAGGTGATTATATAGTTATTGAAAATTTGGAGTTAATAAAGTCCTTGCAATATGTTGAGTAATTTCTATCTATATTAATAGTTTTTGGGTGTTGTACACATTGTGTGGAGCCTTCAACTATTTGTTGTGAAATTAATTGACTTGGTTTTATCTTTGGAATTTTGGTTGTAGCCATTGGACAAATTGTGATATGAATTGATTTTGTTATGTTGCCGTGATAATTTTCTATGTAAATTGTTGTGTTGTGTTAATTATTATTTTGAAGATATAAGGGTGGCATTTCACCGTTGATATTATATGGGTATAAGGGTGGCATTTCACTGTGGTTGTGTTTGTTGGAATATTGTTTGGGCGGAGCGATAAGGGTGGCAATGGGAGCGATAAGGGTGGCAATAAGAGCGATAAGGGTGGCTATTGATATTGTTTTGGGTACGGGGTGCTATGATTAAATGATAATGATATTTGGCACGTGAATTGTCCGTGCAGTTGTGATATGAAATGAGAGCACGAGGTGCCGGGGGAAATATGATGATTTAATTATGGGCACGAGGTGCCATGGAAATATGAAAAAATGGGTTGAGACACGTGTTTACGAAAAATATGGAAATAGGTTGAGACCCGTATTTTTATGATTATGAAACGAGGTGTCACATGGTGACTTTTTAATTGAAAGAATTATATTCAAAATATGTATTTGAAAGCATTTTTATGTAGAAGGTATTATATGAAAGAATTATATTTGAAAGGTAATTGTTTGAGAAAATTATATTTGAAAGAGAGTTATTTGAAAGAATTATATGTGAAAGACATTTATTTGAAGGATTTGATTTATTGTGTGTAATTGTATTTATTAATTGTTAAGCGATAATAATGGTATTCTTGTTGTCTGATGTGCATATTATTGGTTGTTTTATGTGGCTCTTATTGTTATCTGCTTCCTATTATTTTGTATGTCATATTGCACAGGCTATTAGACTAGTGAGTGTCTTGACTGTACCTCGTCTCTACTCCACTAAGGTTAGTCTTGATACTTACTGGGTACTGACCGTGGTGTACTCATACCACACTGCTACATAATTTTGTGCAGAGCTAGGTATTGGAGTTATTGGGCTTGAGAAGAGTTAAAGCGGGATCGTAAGGATTCAAGGTAGAGCTTCTTGGTCGACGCAGTCCCTTGGAGTCTTTTCATTTCATTGTACTGTTAATTTTAATCAAATAATATTGTATATTCGGTCCTCGTGATCATTCCATGTATTCCTGATAGTTTTGGTTACTTATTTAATTAAAGAAAAATAGCTCCAAAAATGTAATTGAAATCGGCTTACCTAGTCTTAGAGACTAGGTGTCAGCACGACGTCTGTGGTGGGTTTTTTGGGTCATGACAAGTTAGTATCAGAGCTCTAGGTTCATAGGTTCTACAAGTCACGAACGAGTCTAGTAGAGTCTTGTGAATCGGTATGGAGACGTCTGTACTTATCTTCGAGAGACTACAGAACTGTTAGGAAATTTCCATTTCTTTCATTCATGTCGTGCAGAATTTGTTGAATTTGGAATTTGAACCTTTGTATCTCCATTCTCTCACAGATGGTGAGGACACGTGCTACTGGGTTAGCTGAGCAGGCATCCGCACATTCTGCAAGGGCTGCAAGAGGCCGGGGCCGAGGTAAAGGTCGAGGAAGGGCACGTGCTGCGACTAGAGCACCTGTCAGAACAACCGTTGAGGTGCCACTAGTAGGTCCAGTTAGGGGACAGGTACTAGAAGCACCTATTGTTACCCCAGGACTTCAGGAGACTTTAGCACAGTTCCTGAGTATGTTTGGTATATTAACTTAGGCGGGATTGATCTTTGTTGGACTAAACATCCCGCATATTGGGGGAGTAACTCAGACTCCTACCATAACTCCAGAGTAGCATGTTCACATTGGACAGGTTTCAGGTGTAGTACCGGTACAACCTGTGATTCCGGTTCGACCTGAGGTCAGGTGAGAGGCATCAGAAGAAGAACAAAAGAGACTTGAAAGGTTTAAGAAATATGATCCACCAACTTTCAGTGGCACAGCTACAGAGGATGCCCAAGGATTTCTGGAAAATTGTCATCATATTCTCCGAACCATGGGTATTGTGGAAGTTAGCGGAGTTTGCCTTACTACATTTCAACTGTCAGGCGCAGCGTATCGGTGGTGACAAATCTATGAAGAAGGTAGACCAGCCGATGCCGCACCACTAACTTGGGCTCAATTTTCGGAAATGCTTTTGAAAGAGTTTGTTCCCTAGACTCTCATAGATGCGTGGCGCACAGAGTTTGAACGGTTGCGTCAGGGCACTATGACAATGTCAGAATATGCTATCAGGTTCAGTGAGTTAGTCCATCATGCACCTATCTTAGTTCCTACAATCAGAGAACGGGTCCGTAGATTCATTGAGGTGCACGATTATGATATTAAAATATGTATAGCTCGAGAGTTGCAAACTGATGTTCCATTTCAACAAGTAGTGGAGATTTCTAAGAAGATTGAAGGTGTTTTAGGCGAGGAAAGGGAGTCTAAGGAGGCCAAAAGGTCTGGAGGATTCAGTCAATTTTACTCTTCAGCTAGAACCCATTATACCGGAGACTCGAGCAGTCAGTCAGCTAAGTCCGCTCATCAGATTACTCGGAGTGTTCCAGTTTACAGTGCACCACCGACATAAGATTCTTACAGTTGTTATTCCAGTTATCCGGCACATACTCAGTACGAGCAGCCGCGACCTCAGAGGGGTTGTTATGAGTGTGGTGATACTAGGCATATCATGAGAGATTTTCCCACACTTGGGATGGGTGGATTTCATCTGAACACTCTAGACACAAGCTTTATTCCAGTTGATACTCCACGTGCACAGTCAGCTAGAGGTGGAGGACATGCGGGTAGTGGGCGCTTAAGAGATGGAGGCCCGACCCATTGATTTAATCACTATGATTTGGCTGAGGAAAAATCACCAGATGGTGTTGTTACAAGTACGATCCTGATTTTATTATAAAATTATATTTTTCTTAATTTGATTCGGTTCTGAATATTGAGGCGAGTCCTCCTATTATGCTACACTTATGGGTGAGCTTCATACATTTGTGACCCACTTATATATTTATCCCTGTTGGGAGATTTAAATATGTGAACCCGTGTCTGTCATTTTCTTTTTGGTACACCATTGAGGGCTATAAGCCCAAAAGTAATTTTTATTATTCATTACAGCTGGTTTAATGTGTTTCGTAATAATTGATTCCAATTATTATGAATTATATGCCCTACCGGTAGGAGGGTTCATTATATGTTGTGAACATTATTTATGAAATATATTGAAAAGAAGAAAGAAAGGAAATTGAAAATTTCAGTTGGCACAATGTGCAACATACTTGTGATTCAGAGTTGAGGACGAGATCCTCGCATTTTTACATGATGTGAAATATTTCAACCGGACTGCAAGCCGTGATGGAAGTTATGTAAGGACGAGGTCCTTGTGGTGAAATATTTATGAGTTTAAAATTTCCCCTTTGTGAAATTTAATTGTACAATAGTATTAATAGGGAGTTATGCCTGCTAGGCTTATTTAATAATTCTTGTATATGCTTTTGTGCATATTCAGCCTTTTTAGTGTTGTAAACATTGAGTTTTAACCTATGAGATAAGTGCCCAGGTGGCGTTAAATGTGACTCATTAATCCGAGTAAGCAATCATGAGGTCTGCATGCCTCACATTCTGTTGTCAGTGTTGTGAAAATTCGAAATGAGGTGGTGGTTAATATGAGATTAATTGATAATCCTGGAATTAATTATGAACAGCTTTTAAGACCAGAGATGTGGTGATGAGAATACATATGATATGCTTCATGTCCTGATATCATTATGATAATGCATTGCTTGAATGCTGAGATTGGTGTTATTGATATACACCTTGTGGTATTTTGTTGGGTTGTGGATGTGTTGTTAGGATTTGTTTTGGTGTTACTCTGGCAGGTGGATAGGCCCAATTACAGGGGAGACTCTGCCAAAATTTCTGAAAACTTTGGGAGTTAGTAAAATTTGGAGGATTGAGATTTGCAAAGGAAGAGATAAATATGTTATGTGTTTGAGGGTGAATGATTCTAAGTGGGGAAGAATGTAGCAACCCGGAAAAAGAAAATATGAAGTACTTCAACACTATCAAGAAAGTTGATGTGTGCGTAGGCACGAGTTACTATAGCCAGTTGAGACTAATACCGTGTGTCGAAGTGAAAATCAGGCCTTTTGGAAATGATTGGGGAGTTAGGGAATTCGATTTAAAGCTTATAAGATTGGAGAAAAGAAGTAATCTCAGTTGAGATGGTGTCGTCAGACCCGTGTTAAATTTCGGGAACATAGAATCACCCACAAGTATGTGTGTAAGAATACACTCGGTAATGTAAAGTCCTTAGAAAGATTCTTGGCATGTTCAAGGACGAACGTATGTTTAAGAGGTGGAGAATGTAACGACCCGACTTGTCGTTTTAAGAATTAATGCCCCATTCAACGACTTAAGGTCCTGGGCAACTTCATAATATGTATTATGACTCGCGGGTGTGGTCGCGTTTGAGTTTCGAAAGATTTAGAATTTAATTGAAAGAGCAATTCTCATTTTGAAGCTTAAATGGAAAGAGTTGACCAAAGCATTGACTTCTGAACAAACGACCTTGGAATAGAATTTTGATGATGTCAATAGCTTTGTATGGTGATTGCGGACTTAGGCACGTGTTTGGATTTGGATTTGAAAGTCCGTAGGACAATTCGACACATTTTGGCGAAAGTTGGAAAATAGACGATTTTCGGAAAGTTCGATCGAAGTTTGAATTTTAAATAACGAGATCGGAATCTGATTCTAGAAATTTGAATAGGTCTGTTATGTCGCTTATGACTTGTGTGCAAAAATTGAGGTCAATCGGACTTGATTCGATAGATTTCGGCATCAAATGTTGAAGTTGGAAACTTCATAATAGACTAAAGTTTCAAGTGAGTTCCCACAAGACCTAACTTCAAATGAGTATACCTCTCTTTAAGTGAAGAGTTATATGGTGTGTTACCTATCAAAATAAATTTCTATGTGTCTAGTTTACAANGAGAGAAGGAGGGAACCTAACATTCTAATCATCCAATCTTCAAGAATCAAGGAAGCTAATCACAAGATCTTCATCAAAGAGGTAAGATTCAACCCCTAGTCTTCAATTTCGAGTTTGGGGTAAAAGATTGGTGATTGGGAGTATGATTCTTGGGTGTAAGAGTATTATGTATATATGCTTGTACCAATAAGGTTTGTGGGAAGATTGTTGAGATCAAATAAGTAAATATTAGGTTGTGGAATGAAGGAAATCTTGTAGAAGAACCTTGTAACCAAATTTGCACACCTAGTGTTTGATAAAATGCTCAAATGAGCTGAAACCATGAAAATCTTCCTAATTATGGTTCACTTTTGTTATGTTTATAAATAGATTGAAGTTTCTAGGATTTCCAAAACCTCATAGTAATGTAAGTAAGGCTCAAGAAAGATTGGAGCCGTCCGGAGGTCAATTCACGTGAGAAAGCTATTGTGGAATAATGACCTAACTTCAAAAAGGTAAGTGTCTTTCTTAACCTTGAGTAGGGGAATATCGTCTTAGGAATTGAGTCTTATGTGCAATTTGTGTAATTGCAAATCATGTACGCGAGGTGACGAGTACGTACTTGGTTTATATGTGCAAATTTTATTGAGTTAAAGTCTTGAGCATATTGTGTAGTAAATTGGATAATTGTTGGTATATATTTAATTATCTATTTGTCGTCCCTAAATCCTTGTTGTTGACTCTGTTGTTATATGAAAAGTTGATATGATTGTTATTTGATTATTAATGAAATTCCGCGAATTTGCTGGTTTGATAATTATTGAAATTTAATTTTATTTAGGATTTTTCCCTCTGCAAATAATTAATTAAATGAGCTTAAGAAGAGGTGATTATATAATTATTGAAAATTTGGATTTAATAAAAACCTTGCTTTATGTTGAGTAATTTCTATCTATATTAATAGTTTTTGGGTGTTGTACACATTGTGTGGAGCCTTCGACTATTTGTTGTGAAATTAATTAACTTGGTTGTATCTTTGGAATTTTGGTTGTAGCCATTGGGCAAATTATGATATGAATTGATTTTGTTATGTTGCCGTGATAATTTTCCGTGTAAATTGTTGTGTTGTGTTAATTATTATTTTGAAGATATAAAGGTGGCATTTCTCCATTGAGATTATGTGGGTATAAGGGTGGCATTTCACTGTGGTTGTGTTTGTTGGAATATTGTCTGGGTGGAGCGATAAGGGTGGAAATAGGTGCGATAAGGGTGGCTATTGATATTGTCTAGGCGGAGCGATAAGGGTGGCTATAGGAGTGATAAGGGTGGAAATAGGAGCGATAAGGGTGGCTATTGTCAGGGACGATATGTGATGATGTGGGATTGTGGGGTTAATGATTTTCATGTGATGTTATGATATTCTTGTGTTTATTTTTATACCTTGTGTAATTTTTTTTGTTGTTGGTAAATTGATGACAATCTGATTTATGTTGAAATTGAGAGCATGTGGCTATTGCCAGGCGGATTATAAAATGCAATGTGGGCACGAGGTGCCGTGAGTGATAATGAGGATATTGGCACGTGAATTGTCCGTGCAGTTTTGATATGAATTGTGGGCACTGGGTGCTATGATTAAATGGTAATGATATTTGACACGTGAATTGTCCGTGCAGTTATAATATGAAATGAGGGCACGAGGTGCCGGGGGAAATATCATGATTTAATTATGGGCACGAGTGCCGTGGAAATATAAAAAAATGGGTTGAGACCCATGTTTATGAAAAATATGGAAATGTGCTGAGACCCGTATTGTTATAATTATGAAACGAGGTGTCACATGGTGACTTTTTAATTGAAAGCATTATATTCAAAATATTTATTTGAAAGGATTTTTATGTAGAAGGTATTATATGAAAGAATTATATTTGAAAGGTAATTGTTTGAGAAACTTATATTTGAAAGAGAGTTATTTGAAAGAATTATATGTGAAAGACACTTATTTGAAGAATTTTATTTATTGTGTGTAATTGTATTTATTAATTGTTAAGCGATATTAATGGTATTCTTGTTGTCTGCTGTGCATATTATTGGTTGTTTTATGTTGCTCTTTTTGTTATCTGCTTCCTATTAGTTTGTATGCTATATTGCACAATTAGACTAGTGAGTGTCTTGACTGTACATCGTCTCTACTCCACTAAAGTTAGTCTTGATACTTACTGGGTACTGACCGTGGTGTACTCATACTACACTTCTGCACATTTGTTTTGCAGAGCCAGGTATTGGAGTTATTGGGCTTGAGAAGAGTTAAAGCGGGATCTTAAAGATTCAAGGTAGAGCTGCTTGGTCGTCGCAGTCCCTTGGAGTCTTTTGATTTCATTGTACTATTAATTTTTAATCAAACAGTATTGTATATTCAGTCCTCGTGATCATTCCATGTATTCAGTTAGATTTCGTGACTTACTACTACTAGTCTTGGGAGGTTGTACATTCATATTTGTTCCGCTGTTAGTTTTGGTTACTTATTTAATTAAAGAACAATGGCTCCAAAAATGTAATTGAAATCGTCTTACCTAGTCTTAGAGACTAGGTGACATCACGATGCCTGTGGTGGGATTTTTGGGTCGTGACAAGTTGTTATCAGAGCTCCAGCTTCATAGGTTCTACAAGTCACGAACGAATCTAGTAGAGTCTTGCGAATCGGTACGGAGACATCTGTACTTATCTTCGAGAGGCTACAGAACTGTTAGGAAATTTCCATTTCTTTCATTCATGTTTTGCGGAATTTGTTGAATTTAGAATTTGAACCTTTGTATCTCCATTCTCGCACAGATGGTGAGGACACGTGCTACTGGGTTAGCTGAGCAGGCATCCGCACATACTGATAGGGCTGCAAGAGGCCGGGGCCGAGGTAAAGGTCGAGGAAGGGCACGTGCTGCGACTAGAGCACCTGTCAGAACAACAGTTAAGGTGCCACTAGTAGGTCCAATTGGGGGACAGGTACCAGAAGCACCTGTTGGTACCCCAGGACTTCAGGAGACTTTAGCACAGTTCCTGAGTATGTTTGGTACATTAACTCAGGCGGGATTGATCTCTATTGCACCAAACATTCCACAGATTGGGGGAGTAGCTCAGACTCCTACCACAACTCCAGAGTAGCAGGTTCACGTTGGACAGGTTCCGGGTGTAGCACCGGTACAACCTGTAATTCCGGTTCGACCTGAGGTCAGGCCCGAGGCATTAGAAGAAAAACAAAAGAGACTTGAAAGGTTTAAGAAATATGATCCACCAACTTTCAGTGGCACAGCTACAGAGGATGCCCAAGGATTTCTGGAAAATTATCATCGTATTCTCCGCACCATGGGTATTGTGGAAGTTAGCGGAGTTTCCTTTACAACATTTCAACTGTCAGGCGCAGTGTATCGGTGGTGGCAAATCTATGAAGAAGGTAGACCAGCCGATGCCGCACCACTAACATGGGCTCAATTTTCGGAAATGTTCTTGAAAGAGTTTGTTCCCCAGACTCTCAGAGATGCGTGGTGCACAGACTTTGAACGGTTGCATCAGGGCACTATGGCAATGTCAGAATATGCTATCAGGTTCAGTGAGTTAGTCTGTCATGTACCTATCTTAGTTCCTACAATTAGAGAACGGGTCCGTAGATTCATTGAGGTGCACGATTATGATATTAAAATATGTATAGCTCGAGAGTTGCAAACTGATGTTCCATTTCAACAAGTAGTGGAGATTTCTAAGAAGATTGAAGGTGTTTTAGGCGAGGAAAGGGAGTCTAAGGAGGCCAAAAGGTCTGGAGGATTCAGTCAATTTTACTCTTCAGCTAGAACCCATTATACCGGAGACTCGAGCAGTCAGTCAGCTAAGTCCGCTCATCAGATTACTCGGAGTGTTCCAGTTTACAGTGCACCACCGACATAAGATTCTTACAGTTGTTATTCCAGTTATCCGGCACATACTCAGTACGAGCAGCCGCGACCTCAGAGGGGTTGTTATGAGTGTGGTGATACTAGGCATATCATGAGAGATTTTCCCACACTTGGGATGGGTGGATTTCATCTGAACACTCTAGCCACAAGCTTTATTCCAGTTGATACTCCACGTGCACAGTCAGCTAGAGGTGGAGGACATGCGGGTAGTGGGCGTTTAAGAGGTGGAGGCCCGACCCGTTGATTTAATCACTATTATTTGGCTGAAAATCACCAGATGGTGTTGTTACAGGTACGATCCTGATTTTATTATAAAAGGATATTTTCTTTAATTTGATTTGGTTCTGAATAATGAGGCGAGTCCTCTTATTATGCTCCACTTATGGGTGAGCTTCGTAAATTTGTGACCCACTTATATATTTATCCCTATTGGGAGATTTAAATATATGAACCCGTGTCTGTCATTTTCTTTTTGGTACACCATTGAGGGCTATAAGCCCAAAAGTAATTTTTATTATTCATTACAGTTTGTTTAATGTGTTTCGGAATAATTGATTCCAATTTTTATGAATTATATGCCCTACCGGTAGGAGGGTTTATTATATGTTGTGAAAATTATTTATGAAATATATTGAAAAGAAGAAAGAAAGGAAATTGAAAATTTCAGTTGGCACAATGTGCAACATACTTGTGATTCGGAGTTGAGGACGAGATCCTCGCATTTTTACATGATGTGAAATATTTTAACTGGGCTGCAAGCCGTGATGGAAGTTATGTAAGGACGAGTTCCTTGTGGTGAAATATTTATGAGTTTAAAATTTCCCCTTTGTGAAATTTAATTGGACAATAGAATTAATAGGGAGTTATGCCTGCTAGGCTTATTTAATAATTATTGTATATGTTTTTGTGCATATTCAACCTTTTTAGTGTTATAAACATTGAGTTTTAACCTATGAGATGAGTGCCCAGGTGGCGTTAAATGTGACTCATTAATCTGAGTAAGCAATCATGAGGTCTTCATGCCTCACATTCTGTTGTCAGTATTGTGAAAATTCGAAATGAGGTGGTGGTTAATATGAGATTAATTGATAATGCTGGAATTAATTATGAACAGCTTTTAAGACCAGAGATGTGGTGATGAGCATACATATGATGTGCTTCATGTCCTGATATCGTTATGATAATGTAGTGCTTGTAATGCTGAGATTGGTGTTATTGATATACACCTTGTGATATTTTGGTGGGTTGTGGATATGTTGTTAGGAGTTATTTTGGTGTTACTCTGGCAGGTGGATAGGCCCAATTACAGGGGAGACTCTGCCAAAAGTTCTGAAAAATTTGGGAGTTAGTAAAATTTGGAGGATTGAGATTTGCAAAGGAAGAGATAAATATGTTATGTGTTTGAGGGCGAATGATTCTAAGCGGGGAAGTATGTAGCAACCCGAAAAAAAATATTGAAGCACTTCAACACTATCAAGAAAGTTGATGAGTGTGTAGGCACGAGATACTATAACCAGTTAAGACTAATACCGTGTGTCAAAGTGCAAATCAGGCCTTTTGGAAATGATTGGAGAGTTAGGGAATTTGCTTTAAAGCTTATAAGAATAGAGAAAAGAAGTAATCTCAATTGAGATGGTGTCATCGGACCCGTGTTAAATTTTCGGAACATAGAATCACCCACAAGTATGTATGTAAGAACACACTCAGTAATTTAACGTCCTCAGAAAGATTCTTGGCACGTTCGAGGACGAACGTATGTTTAAGAGGTGGAGAATGTAACGACCCGACTTTTCGTTTTAAGAATTAATGCCCCGTTCAATGACTTAAGGTCCCGGGCAACTTCATAATATGTATTATGATCCGCGGGTGTGGTCGAGTTTGATTTTCGGAAGAGTTAGAATTTAATTGAAAGAGAAATTCTCATTTTGAAGCTTAAATGGAAAGAGTTGACCAAAGAGTTGACTTCTGAGCAAACGACCTCGGAATAGAATTTTGATGATGTCAATAGCATCGTATGGTGATTTCGGACTTAGGCACGTGTTCGGATTTGGATTTGGAAGTCCGTAGGACAATTCAACGCATTTTGACCGAAGTTGGAAAATAGACGATTTTCGAAAAGTGCGATCGAAGTTTGAATTTTGGATAATGAGATCGGAATCCGATTCTTGAAATTTTAATAGGTCCGTTATGTCACTTATGACTTGTGTGCAAAAATTGAGGTCAATCGGACTTGATTCGATAGGGTTCGGCATCAAATGTTGAAGTTGGAAATTTCATAATAGACTAAAGTTTCAAGTGAGTTTGCACAAGACCTAATTTCAAACGAGTATACCTCTTTTTATATGAAGAGTTTTATGATGTGTTACCTATAAAACAAAATTTCTATATGTCTAGTTTGCAACGCTTCAAACCGTTCGTCATTTGGACATTCCTACAAGAAGTTATAACCAAATTACCAAATGGTGGAAAAATACAAATCTGCGCCCAATTATGTGATCGCAAAACTGCTTTTGCGACCGCAAACTGGTCGCAGAATGGACCAGAAGAGCTCAGTTCTGGGCACCAATTTTGCGATCAATTTTGCAGCCCGCATACCCATTCTGCGGTCCATTATGCGACCGCAGACCTGCTTTCGGGGGGTTAATTTTTCTATTTTTATAACCCGACCCCATTTTGATAAATAGGCTTTGGGGCTTATTTTCGGGTGTTTTTCTGAGGGTTTTAGAGAGAGGTAAGAAAACTTTAGAGAGAGAATGAGGGAACCTAATATTTTAATCATCCAATCTTCAAGAATCAAGGAAGCTAATCACAAGATCTTCATCAAAGAGGTAAAATTCAACCCCTAGTCTTCAATTTCGAGTTTGGGGTAAACGATTGGTGATTGGGAGTATGATTCTTGGGTGTAAGAGTATTATGTATATATGCTTGTACCAATAAGGTTTGTGGGAAGATTGTTGAGATCAAATAAGTAAAGATTGGGATGTGGAATGAAGGAAATCTTGTAGAAGAACCTTGTAACAAAACTGGCATACCTAGTGTTTGATAAAATGCTCAAATGAGTTGAAACCATGAAAATCTTCCTAATTATGGTTCACTTTTATTATGTTTATAAATAGATTGAAGTTGCTAGGATTTCCGGAACCTCGTAGTAATGTAAGGAAGGCTCAAGAAAGATTGGAGCCATCCGGAGGTCAATTCACGGTAGAAAGCTATTTTGGAATATCGACCTAACTTCAAAAAGCTAAGTGTCTTGCTTAACCTCGAGTGAGGGAATATCCCCTTTGGAATTGAGTTTTATGTGCAATTTGTATAATTGAAAACCATGTACGCGAGGTGACGAGTACGTACTTGGTTTATATGTGCAAATTTTATTGAGTTAAAGTCTTGAACATATTGTGTAGTAAATTGGATAATTGTTGGCATATATTTAATCATCTATTTGCCGTCCCTAAATCCTTGTTGTTAACTTTGTTGTTATATGACAAGTTGATGTGATTGTTATTTGATTAGTTATAAAATTTCGTGAATTTTCTGGTTTGATAATTATTGGAATTTAATTTCATTTTGGATTTTTTCCTCTGCAAAGAATTAATTAAATGAGCTTAAGAAGAGATGATTATATAATTATTGAAAATTTGGAGTAAATAAAGACCTTGCTTTATGTTGAGTAATTTTTATCTCTGTTAATTATTTTTGGGTGTTGTACACATTGTGTGGAGCCTTCGACTATTTGTTGTGAAATTAATTGACTTGGTTGTATCTTTGGAATTTTGGTTGTAGCCATTGGGCAAATTGTGATATGAATTGATTTTGTTATGTTGCCGTGATAATTTCTCATGTAAATTGTTGTGTTGTGTTAATTATTATTTTGAAGATATAAGGATGAAATTTCACCGTTGATATTATGTGGGTATAAGGGTGGCATTTCTTTGTAGTTGTGTTTGTTGGAATATTGTTTGGGCGGAGCGATAAGGGTGGCAATAGGAGCGATAAGTGTGCCTATTGATATTTTCTGGGCGAAGCGATAAGGGTGGATATAGGAGTGATAAGGGTGGCAATAGGAGTGATAAGGGTGGCTATTGTCAGGGACGATATGTGATGATATGGGGTTGTGGGGTTGATGATTTTCATGTGATGTTGTGATATTCTTGTATTTATTTTTATACCTTGAGCAATGTTTCTTGTTGTTGGTAAATTGATGACAATCTGATTTATGTTGAAATTGAGAGCATGTGGCTATTGCCAGGCAGATTATAAAATGAAATGTGGGCACAAGGTGCCGTGAGTAAATAATGAGGATATTGGCACGTGAATTGTCTGTGCAGTTGTGATATGAATTGTGGGCACAGAGTGCTATGATTAAATGGTAATGATATTTGACACGTGAATTGTCCGTGCAGTTGTGATATGAAATGAGGGCACGAGGTGCTGGGGGAAATATGATGATTTAATTATGGGCCCGAGGTGCCGTGAAAATATGAAAAAATAGGTTGAGACCCGTGTTTATGAAAAATATAGAAATGGGTTGAGACCCGTATTTTTATGATTATAAACGAGGTGTCACATGGTGACTTTTTAATTGAAAGAATTATATTCAAAATATTTATTTGAAAGGATTTTTATGTAGTAGGTATTATATGAAAGAATTATATTTGAAAAGTAATTGTTTGAGAAAATTATATTTGAAAGAGAGTTATTTGAAAGAATTATATGTGAAAGACATTTATTTGAAGGATTTGATTTATTGTATGTAATTGTATTTATTAATTGTTAAGCGATATTAATGGTATTCTTGTTGTCTGTTGTGCATATTACTGATTGTTTTATGTTGCTCTTATTGTTATCTGCTTCCTATTATTTTGTATGTTATATTGCACAGGCTATTAGACTAGTGAGTGGCTTGACTGTACCTCGTCTCTACTCCACTGAGGTTAGTCTTGATACTTACTGGGTACTGACCGTGGTGTACTCATATCACACTTCTGCACATTTTTGTGCAGAGCCAGGTATTGGAGTTATTGGGCTTGAGAAGAATTAAAGCGGAATCGTAAGGATTCAAGGTAGAGCTGCTTGGTCGTTGCAGTCCCTTGGAGTCTTTTCATTTCATTGTACTGTTAATTTTTAATCAAACAGTATTGTATATTGTTGCCTCATGATCATTCTATGTATTCAGTTAGAGTTCGTGACTTAGTACTACGAGTCTTGGGAGGTTGTGCATTCATATTTGTTCTGCTGTTAGTTTTGGTTACTTATTTAATTAAAAACAATGGCTCCAAAAATGAAATTGAAATCGGCTTACCTAGCCTTAGAGACTAGGTGCCATCACGACGCCTGTGGTGGGATATTTGGGTTGTGACAAGTTGGTATCAGAGCTCTAGGTTCATAGGTTCTACGAGTCACGAACGAGTCTAGTAGAGTCTTACGGATCGGTACGGAGACATCTGTACTTATCTTCGAGAGGCTACAGAACTGTTAGGAAATTTCCATTTCTTCCATTCCTGTAATACAGAATTTGTTGAATTGGGAATTTGAACCTTTGTATATCCATTCTCTCACAGATGGTGAGGAGACGTGCTATTGGGTTAGCTGAGCAGGCATCCGCACATACTGCTAGGGCTGCAAGAGGTCGGGGCCGAGGTAGAGGTCGAGGAAGGGCACATGCTGCGACTAGAGCACCTGTCAGAACAACAGTTGATGAGCCACTAGTAGGTCCAGTTGGGGGACAGGTAACAGAAGCACCTGTTGTTACCCCAGGACTTCAGGAGACTTTAGCACAGTTCCTGAGTATGTTTGGTACATTAACTCAGGCGGGATTGATCTATGTTGCACCAAATATTCCGCAGATTGGGGGAGTAGCTCAGACTCCTACCATAACTCCAGAGCAGCAGGTTCACGTTGGACAGGTTCCGGGTGTAGTACCGGTACAACCTGTGATTCCGGTTCGACCTGAGGTCAGGCCCGAGGCATTAGAAAAAGAACAAAAGAGACTTGAAAGGTTTAAGAAATATGATCCACCAACTTTCAGTGGCACAACTACAGAGGATACCCAAGGATTTCTAGAAAATTGTCATCGTATTATCCGCACCATGGGTATTGTGGAAGTTAGCAGAGTTTCCTTTACTACATTTCAACTGTCGGGCGCAGCGTATCAGTAGTGACAAATCTATGAAGAAGGTAGACCAGCCGATGCCGCACCACTAACTTGGGCTCAATTTTCGGAAATGTTCTTAAAAGAGTTTGTTCCCCAGTCTCTCAGAGATGCGTGGCGCACAAAATTTGAATGGTTGCGTCAGGTCACTATGATAATTTCAGAATATGCTATCAGGTTCAGTGAGTTTGCCCGTTATGCACCTATCTTAGTTCCTACAATCAGAGAACGGGTCCACAGATTCATTGAGGAGCTCGATTATGATATTAAAATATGCATGGCTCGAAAACTGCAAATTGATGTTCCATTTTAACAAGTAGTGGAGATTGCAAGGAATATTGAGGGTGTTTAAGGCGAGGAAAGGGAGTCTAAGGAGGCCAAAAGGTATCGAAGGTCTAGAGGATTCAGTGGCTTTTACTCTTCAGCTAGAACCCATTATAGCGGAGGCTCGAGCTGTCGGTCAGCTCAGTCCGCACATCAGATTTCTCGGAGTGCTCCAGTTTACAGTGCACCACCGACACGAGATTCTTACAGTGGTTATTTTAGTTATCCGGCACAGACTCAGTACGAGCAGCCGCAACCTCAGAGGGGTTGTTATGAGTGTGGTGATACTAGGCATATCATGAGAGATTGTCCCAGACTTGGGAGGGATGGATTTCATCTGAACATTCCAGCCACAAAGTTTTATTACCGTTGATACTCCACGTGCACAGTCAGCTAGAGGTGGAGGACATGCGGGTAGTGGGCATTTAAGAGGTGGAGGCTCGACCTATTGATTTAATCACTATGATTTGGCTGAGGACAAAACACCAGATAGTGTTGTTACAGTTACGCTCCTGATTTTATTATAAAAGGATATTTTCCATAATTTGATTCGGTTCTAAATATTGAGGCGAGTCCTCCTATTATGCTACACTTATGGGTGACCTTCGTAAATTAGTGACCCACTTATATGCTTATCCCTGTTGGGAGATTTAAAGATGTGAACCCGTGTCTGTCTTTTTTTTGGTACACCATTGAGGGCTATAAGCCCAAAAGTAATTTGTATTATTCATTACAGTTGGTTTAATGTGTTTCGGAATAATTGATTCCAATTTTTATGAATTATATGACCTACCGGTAGGAGGGTTCATTAAATATTATGAAAATTATTTATGAAATATATTGAAAAGAAGAAAGAAAGGAAATTGAAAATTTCAGTTGGCACAATGTGCAACAGACTTGTGATTAGGAGTTGAGGACGAGATCCTTACATTTTTACATGATGTGAAATATTTAAACCGAGCTACAAGCCGCGATGGAAGTTATGTAAGGACGAGGTCCTTATGGCGAAATATTTATGAGTTTAAAATTTTTCCTTTGTGAAATTTGATTGTACAATAGTATTATTGGGGAGTTATGCTTGCTAGGCTTATTTGATAATTCTTGTATATGTTTTTGTGCATATTCAGCCATTTTCATGTCATAAACATTGAGTTTTAACCTATGAGATGAGTGCCCAGGTGGCGTTAAATGTGACTCATTAATCCGAGTAAGCAATCATGAGGTCTTCATGCCTCACATTTTGTTGTCAATGTTGTGAAAATTCGAAATGAGGTGGTGGTTAATATGAGATTAATTGATAATACTGGAATTAATTATGAACAGCTTTTAAGACCGAAGATGTGGTGATGAGCATACATATGATGTGCTTCATGTCCTGATATCATTATGATAATGTAGTGCTTGTAATGCTGAGATTGGTATTATTGATATATACCTTGTGGTATTTTGTTGGGTTGTGGATGTGTTATTAGGAGTTATTTTGGTGTTATTCTGGCAGGTGGATAGGCCCAATTACAGGGGGACTCTACCAAAATTTCTGAAAAACTTGGGAGTTAGTAAAATTTGGAGGATTGAGATTTGCAAAGGAAGAGATAAATATGTTATGTGTTTGAGGGCGAATGATTCTAAGTGGGGAAGAATGTAGCAACCCGGAAAAAAAATTGAAGTACTTCAACACTATCATGAAAGTTGATGTGTGCATAGGCATGAGTTACTATAGCCAGTTGAGACTAATACCGTGTGTCGAAATGAAAATCAGGCCTTTTGGAAATGATTTGAGAGTTAGGGAATTTGCTTTAAAGCTTATAAGAATGGAGAAAAGAAGTAATCTCAATTGAGATGGTGTCGTCGGATCCGTGTTAAATTTCGGGAACGTAGAATCACCTACAAGTATGTGTGTAAGAATGCTCTCAGTAATTTAAAGTCCTCAGAAAGATTCTTGGCACGTTCGAGGACGAACGTATGTTTAAGAGGTGGAGAATGTAACGACCCGACTTGTTGTTTTAAGAATTAATTCCTTGTTCAACGACTTAAGGTCCCGGGCAACTTCATAATATGTATTATGACCCGCGGGTGTGGTCGAGTTTGATTTTCGGAAGATTTAGAATTTAATTGAAAGAGAAATTCTCATTTTGAAGCTTAAATGGAAAGAGTTGACCAAAGAGTTGACTTCTGAGCAAGCGACCTCGGAATAGAATTTTGATGATGTCAATAGCTTCGTATGGTGATTTAGGACTTAGGCGCATGTTCAGATTTGGATTTGGAAGTCCGTAGGACAATTCGACGTATTTTGGCGAAAGTTGAAAAATAGACGATATTCAGAAAGTTCGATCGAAGTTTGAATTTTTGATAACGAAATCGGAATCCGATTCTGGAAATTTGAATAGGTCTGTTATGTCACTTATGACTTGTGTGCAAAAATTGAGGTCAATCGGACTTGATTCGATAGGTTTCGGCATCGAATGTTGAAGTTGGAAATTTCATAATAGACTAAAGTTTCAAGTGAGTTCGCACAAGACCTATCTTCAAACGAACATACCTCTCTTTATATGAAGAGTTATATGGTGCATTACCTATCAAATGAAAGTTCTATGTGTCTAGTTTCCAACGCTTCAAAGCGTTCATCATTTGGACATTCCTACAAGAAGTTATGACCTAATTACCAAAGGCTGGAAAAATGCAATTCTGCGACCAATTATGCGATTGCAATACAGTTATGCGATCACAAAACTTCTTCTGTGACCGCAAACTGGTCGCAGAATGGACCAGAAGAGCTCAGTTTTGGGCACCGATTTTGCGATCAATTTTACAGCCCACATACCTGTAACGACCCGGCCGGTCGTTTTGAGTATTATACCCTCGCTTCCCCCTTTACTGCTCAAATTGTACTTTACAGTTGTTGTGTTAATTGTCGGGGTAATTGGTTGTGCGAACACTTAGTTCCAAGGTTTAAAGATTAAGTTAAAATAGTGATCGGATGTCGACTTATGTGTAAACGACCTCGAAATTTAATTCTAATGATTCCAATAGCTCCGTATGGTGATTTTAGAATTAGGAGCGTGTCCGAAAAATTATTTGGAGTTTTCGGAGGTCCGTAGTGGAATTCTTTTTGCATTTTTGGGAAGTTTGACTGGGGGGTTGACTTTTTGACATCGAGGTCGGAATCCAGTTCTATAAATTTTCATAGCTCAGTTATGTCATTTATGACTTGTGTGCAAAATTTGAGGTCAATCGGACATGAATTGATAGGTTCCGGAGTCGTTTGTAGAAACTAGGAATTTCAAAGTTCATTAGGCTTGAATTGGGGTGTAATCCATGGTTTTAGCATTGTTTTAG
The DNA here is from genome assembly GCA_000715115.1 of Nicotiana otophora. Taxonomy (NCBI): domain Eukaryota; kingdom Viridiplantae; phylum Streptophyta; class Magnoliopsida; order Solanales; family Solanaceae; genus Nicotiana; species Nicotiana otophora. Next base: position 44,120 of record AWOL01S0006405.1, on the reverse strand, counting down.
GTGATTTGAGGGTTTAACTAAGTCTGTATGATATTTTAGGACTTGTTGGTATATTTGGTTGAGGTCTCGAGGGGCTCGGGTGAGTTTTGGATGGTTAACGGATCATTTTTGGCCTTGGTGAGATTGCTGATATCTGTTGCTGCATTTTTCGGATTTTTCTCTTTTGCGTTCGCGAGTGGGCCCTCGCATTCGCGAAGAGGAATTTGTGGCAGGCAGGATTTACTCTTCGTGTTTCGCAAGGGGGTCTCGCGTTCGCGAAGAGAAGCTGGGTTGTGCATCGCGTTCGCGAAGGGAAACATAGTGGGCATGGGTTTTTGCCTTCGCATTCGCGAAGGGGGGCTCGCGTTCACAAAGAAGGGCTCCGTTAAGCATCGCGTTAGCGAGCAGTGTCTCGCGTTCGCGAAGAACAAATGTTGGGAAGCACATTTTGTGCTTCGCATTCGCGAAGAAGAGAGGTCTAGACAAAACGTTTAAGTTCAGAAAATGGGGCTTCGTCCCATTTTTCATTTTTAACGATTTGGAGCTCGGATTGAAGCAATATTTGGGAGATTTTCAGAGAAAATAATGGGGTAAGTGTTATCAACTCAATATTGGTTAAATTACTCGAATCCATGGTTGTTTTTATCATTTAATTGGTGAATTAAGTTGGAAAAGTTTGAAAACTCTCTTAGTTTAAATTGAGAATTTGAAGGCCGAGTTGTGGTCGGATTTGAGTAATTTTGGTATGGTTGGACTCATGGTTGAATGTGAGTTCGGATTTTATGAGTTTTATCGGATTCCGAGACGTGGGACCCACGGGTGATTTTGGGGTGTAATTTCGAATTTTGTGAAAATATTAGTATTTTGATATGGAATTAATTCCTATAAATTTTGTGGGCTGAATCAAATTAATTGTGACTAGATTCGAGCCGTTTGGAAGTTGATACGCGCATAATGGGATTTCTGGAGCATTGTTTAGCTTGCTCGACATTGGATTTGGCTTGTTCGAGGTAAGTAACTATTCTAATCTTGGAATTGAGGGTATGAACCCTGAATATATGTATTTTGTGAATTGTTGGGAGGCGACGGACATGCTAGGTGACGGGCGTGTGGGCGTGCACTATAGAAATTATGACATAATTGTTTCTGTAGAATTTTATAGTTAAATAATCTTGGCATTTTCCATGCGGTTTTATGTGTTAAAGAAATTGAGCTAAAAAGCATATTAAAAATCATGTTGAGGCTATGTGCCAGTATTATTAGGACCCACAGAGGTCATATTGCTGTGAATTATTGTGTTGAATTGAAAACTCATACTCAGTCATATTCATTTCATTGCATATCATAACTCGGTTTTATAACTCTATTTTGATGCATATAAATGTTTTGGGACGAATGCCCTGTTTTACTGAAATGCCTGAGTGGCTTGAGAGGTTTATGACTGAGTGAGGCCGAGGGCCTGATTTGTGAGGATGAGTTTGGATCGGGGCTGCCCGCCTGCAGCATATTTATGACTGAGTGAGGTCGAGGGCCTGATTTATGAGGATGAGTGTGGATCGGGGCAGACCGCCTGCAGCATATTTATGACTGAGTGAGGCCGAGGGCCTGATTTGTGAGGATGAGTGTGGATCGGGGCTGCCCGCCTGCAGCATACTTTATTATTATAGCACATGAGTTGTCCGTGCAGATTATAGCGCTTGGGCTGAAGGAGCCCCTCCGAAGTCTGTACACACCCCCAGTGAGCGCAGGTACCTACTGAGTGCGAGTGCCGAGTGATGAGTGATTGGGAGGCATGAGCGATTGTGAGGTATGCCCGAGTGGCAAGAGTGATTGTGAGGTATTCCCGAGTGGCACGAGTAACTAATGACGTTTGCCCGAGGGGCTGTATATGAGTGATGTTCTGCCCTAGAGGTTGTTTATGATTTTATCATTGAGTTGCATTGCATTGGCATGCACACATGGCATACATGCATAGAGACGTATTTTTCCTCATGTTGTACAACATCACATCATTCATGATTTCTCACACATGTTTTGACAGATGGGCATAGTGGTGCATTTGTTTTACACGGGTTATCCGGAAGGAAAATGAAACATCTTATTTATTATTGACAAAATTTTGGAAGAAATTTATTGTTTTCAAACTATTCATATTTTTGGAAACTCCAGCAAACGATTTGGGTTTTCACTGATGTATTTGAAAGAAAGAACTACTATTTTTGAAATCCTGATTTGGCTGGGTATTTTATCCCTGAGTTACTTCTGGTATTATTTGCTTTATGTTGTAATGGATTGTTGTGGACTATTGGTTTTGGACCCGACCTTGGTGGAAGCTTGTCACTACTTTCAACCTACGGCTAGGTTTGTTACTTACTCAGTACATGGGGTCGGTTGTACTGATACTACACTTCTGCACATTGCGTACAGATGTTGGCTAATGTTGTTGATGTGCTCAATGGTTGCAGGACTTGAAGATGTACCTGCATTCCTGTTGTAGCTGTCTTTTGTTCAGGGTAGCCTTAGATTTATAAAAGCTCTGTTTATGTATTATTCAAACAGACTATGTATTTATTTCATTTTTTCTTTGTATACTATATTCTTAGAAGCTCATGATTTGTACTACCAGTTCTTGGGGAATGTATAAGGTTAAGATAATTATTTACTTAAATTTCTTTAATAATTGTTATTGGGATTGGATAGTTGAAAGTTGGCTTACCTAGCGGGTTGGGTTAGGTGCCATCACGACTAGTTAGATTTTGGGTCGTGACAATGCCCATTATGCGTTCCATTATGCGACCGCAGACCTGCTTTCGGAGGGTTAATTTTTCTATTTTCATAACCCGACCCTATTTTGATAAATAGGCTTTGGGGCTTATTTTGGGGTAAGTTTCTGATGGTTTTAGAGAGAGGTAAAAGAATTTTAGAGAGAGAAGGAGGGAACCTAATATTCTAATCATCTAATTTTCAAGAATCAAGGAAGCTAATCACAAGATCTTCATCAAAGAGGTAAGATTTAACCCCTAGTCTTCAATTTCGAGTTTGGGGTAAAAGATTGGTGATTGGGAGTATGATTCTTGGGTGTAAGAGTATTATGTATATATGCTTGTACCAATAAGGTTTGTGGGGAGATTGTTGAGATCAAATAAGTAAAGATTAGGTTGTGGAATGAAGAAAATCTTGTAGAAGAACCTTATAGCCAAATTTGCACACCTAGTGTTTGATAAAATGCTCAAATGAGCTGAAACCATAAAAATCTTCCTAATTATGGTTCACTTTTGTTATGTTTATAAAGAGATTGAATTTTCTAGGATTTTCGGAACCTCGTAGTAATATAAGGAAGGCTCAATAAAGATTGGAGTCGTCCGGAGGTCAATTCACGTGAGAAAGCTATTTTGGAATATCGACCTAACTTCAAAAAGGTAAGTGTCTTGCTTAACCTCGAGTGGGGGAATATCCCCTTAGGCATTGAGTCTTATGTGCAATTTGTGTAATTGAAAACCATGTAGGCGAGGTGACGAGTACGTACTTGGTTTATATGTGCAAATTTTATTGAGTTAAAGTCTTGAGCATATTGTCTAGTAAATTGGATAATTGTTGGCATATATTTAATCATCTATTTGTCGTCCCTAAATCCTTGTTGTTGACTCTGTTGTTATATGACAAGTTGATGTGATTGTTATTTGATTATTTATGAAATTTCGTGAATTTGCTGGTTTGATAATTATTAGACTTTAATTTCATTTTGGATTTTCCCCTTTGCAAATAATTAATTAAATGAGCTTAAGAAAAGGTGATTATATAATTATTGAAAATTTGGAGTTAATAAACACCTTGCTTTATGTTGAGTAATTTCTATCTCTGTTGATTGTTTTTGGGTGTTGTACACATTGTGTGGAGCCTTCGACTATTTGTTGTGAAATTAATTGACTTGGTTGTATCTTTGGAATTTTGGTTGTAGCCATTGGGCAAATTGTGATATGAATTGATTTTGTTATGTTGCCGTGATAATTTTTGCATGTACATTATTGTGTTGTATTAATTATTATTTTAAAGATATAAGGGGGCATTTCACCGTTGATATTATGTGGGTATAAGGGTGGCATTTCACTGTGATTGTGTTTGTTGGAATATTGTCTGGGCGGAGCGATAAGTTTGGCAATAGGAGCGATAAGGGTGGCTATTGATATTGTCTGGGCGGAGCGATAAGGGTGGCTATTGTCAGGGACGATATGTGATGATGTGGGGTTGTGGGGTTGATGATTTTCATGTGATGTTGTGATATTCTTGTATTTATTTTTATACCTTGTGCACTTTTTCTTATTGTTGGTAAATTGATGACAATCTGATTTATATTGAAATTGAGAGCATGTGGCTATTGTCATGCGGATTATAAAATGAAATGTCAGCACGAGGTGCCGTGAGTCAATAATGAGGATATTGGCACGTGAATTGTCCATGCAGTTGTGATATGAATTGTGGGCACGGGGTGTTATGATTAAATGGTAATGATATTTGACACGTGAATTGTCCGTGCAGTTGTGATATGAAATGAGGGCACGAGGTGCCGGGGGAAATATCATGATTTAATTATGGGCACGAGGTGCCGTGGAAATATAAAACAATAGGTTGAGACCCGTGTTTATGAAAAATATAGAAATATGCTGAGACCNGGGTGCTATGATTAAATGGTAATGATATTTGACACGTGAATTGTCCGTGCAGTTGTGATATGAAATGAGGGCACGAGGTGCCGGGGGAAATATCATGATTTAATTATGGGCACGAGGTGCCGTGGAAATATAAAACAATAGGTTGAGACCCGTGTTTATGAAAAATATAGAAATATGCTGAGACCCGTATTTTTATGATTATGAAACGACGTGTCACATGGTGACTTTTTAATTGAAAGAATTATATTCAAAATATTTATTTGAAAGGATTTTTATGTAGAAGGTATTATATGAAAGAATTATATTTGAAAGGTAATTATTTGAGAAAATTATATTTGAAAGAGAGTTATTTGAAAGAATTATATGTGAAAGA
>AWOL01S0006403.1:12603-23773 GCA_000715115.1 Nicotiana otophora | reverse complement strand
AAAATAAGAGAGAAAGAAGTTATAGACTTTATTTAGGATCATATCATATGCCGATTCGGGATACCCGCCGAAATAGTATGTGATAATGGAAAACAATTCGTTGGCAGTAAAAGAACAAGATTCCTCAAAGATCACAAAATAAGAAGGATATTATCGACGCCATACCACCCCAGTGGGAATGGACAGGCCGAATCAACGAACAAAACTGTCATTCAAAACCTAAAGAAGAGGTTGAACGACGCTAAAGGAAAATGGAGAGGAATCCTACCCAAAGTCCTTTGGGCATATCGGACGACGTCAAAATCCAGTACGGGGGCGACCCCATTCTCCTTAGTATATGGGTCCAAAGCATTGATACCAGTCGAAGTTGGTGAACCCAGTACCTGATTTCGATTCGCGATGGAAGAATCAAATAATGAGGCTATAAATACCAACCTTGAATTATCGGACGAAAGACGAGAAGCTGCTCTCGTCCAATTGGCCGCCCAAAAGCAGCGAATCGAAAGGTATTATAATCGAAGAACCAAGCTATGTCATTTCAAGCCTGGGGACTTAGTGTTAAGAAAAGTCNGGTGCGCTTGCGAATTTGGGATCGTCGGTAGAGGTAGATAACTTGGGCTCGGGGAATGTTGTTCAACTTTCGAGATCGGTAATCGAAGAAGGTCACGCCGAGATAAATTCTACAAGCTTAACCTGGGATTGGAGAAACAATTATATTGAATACTTAAAGAGCAGAAAGCTCCCATTGGACCCTAAAGATTCTAGGACCCTACGNACCTGATTTCGATTCGCGATGGAAGAATCAAATAATGAGGCTATAAATACCAACCTTGAATTATCGGACGAAAGACGAGAAGCTGCTCTCGTCCAATTGGCCGCCCAAAAGCAGCGAATCGAAAGGTATTATAATCGAAGAACCAAGCTATGTCATTTCAAGCCTGGGGACTTAGTGTTAAGAAAAGTCACCATCAATACCCAAAATTCGAACGAAGGAAAACTAGGACCGAATTGGGAAGGACCATATCAGGTGCTCGAGAACATCGAAAAGGGATCGTACAGGCTTGGCATTATAAACGACAAACGACTATCAAGCAGCTGGAATGTATCACATCTGAAACGGCACTACTATTAAGGTATGACCTTTCCATATTCATTTACATTTTTAAACAGAAGCCCGAACAAGGGCTAAGATGGATCTTTCGCTTGAAAGCACGCATTGCACTCTTTTTCCCTTAGACCGGTTTTATCCCAAATGGGGTTTTCGGTAAGGTTTTTAATGAGGCAACCATTGATCGTGCTGCACTTACAACAATATTTGAGGCCTCTTTACAATCGACCTCGAATACTGAGGGGGAATTAGGCCCTCAAATACATCGAGTTCAGATGCAAGAGAGTTATTTCACAACAACAGGGTTCCAATAGGAAAAATTGTACGAGCCAAATGGTCGAAACGAACCATGCTCATGTATATTGGCCCGAACCCAGGCGCGAAACATGAACACATGTGTAATGACGTGCGAAGAAAGTTCTCTTCTTTATCGATATCTTATATCCAAGGAAAATTACTCTATTTAGAGATTTATTATGCAAACGGAATCAAGTTAAATTCGACCGTTACGCCTACGGGCTACATTGCATCGAGTTCGAATCATTCACTCGACTGATAAGCCCACGGGTTACTTTTTATTTCGAGTTCGAGCAAGCATTCACTCGACCACTAAGCCTACAGTTTACTTCGAACGTTATTCCTACGGTCTACATTGCATCGAGTTTGAATCATTCACTCGACTGATAAGCCTACGGGCTACTTTTTATTTCGAGTTCGAGCATGCACTCACTCGACCACTAAGCCTACGGGCTACTTCGACCGTTATGCCTACGGGCTACATTGCATCGAGTTCGAATCATTCACTCGACTGATAAGCCTACAGGCTACTTTTTATTTTCAAGTTCGAATCATTCACTCGACTGATAAGCCTACGGGCTACTTTTTATTTCGAGTTCGAGCATGCACTCACTCGACCACTAAGCCTACGGGCTACTTCGACCGTTATGCCTACGGGCTACATTGCATCGAGTTCGAATCATTCACTCGACTGATAAGCCTACAGGCCACTTTTTATTTTCAAGTTCGAATCATTCACTCGACTGATAAGCCTACGGGCTACTTTTTATTTCGAGTTCGAGCAAGCACTCACTTGACCACTAAGCCTACGGGATACTTCGACCATTACGCCTACAGGCTACATTTCATCGAGTTCGAATCATTCACTCGACGACTAAAGCCTACGGGCTACTTTTATTTCGAGTTCGAGCAAGCACTCACTCGACCATCACACCCACGGGCTACATTACTTCACTCGACGATTACCCCCACGGATTATATTTCTTCAAGTTCGAATCATTAACTCAACTAGTAAGCCCAAGGGCTACGTCACTTCGAACAATCAATCATAGAGTCTACGAAGTCCAAATTTGATTGAATCGTTACGATCCTTGTGAAAACATTTGTAAGGCACGCATAAAGTCTTCACAAATCGGCCAAAGTTGTCTATATACAAAAATTTCTACATGATTGATTACAAACATAAAAAAAAATTATGAACTAAACTTCCTGATCATCCTCAGGGGAATTTGCTTCTCTGTCAGGATCTCCCCCATCTTCGGATCCGCTCTTGCTACCGTCATCATCATCATCATCGCCATCAGAATCCAAGGCTTCAGCTTCAGCTTCGAGCTCTTTAGCTTTTTTTATTTCTTCAGTAAGGTCGAAACCTCGAGCATGTATCTCCTCGAGGGTCTCCCTCCGAGACCTACATTTAGTAAGTTCGGCAATCCAATGTGCTCGGGTGTCGGCAGTGTCCGCCGCCTCTCGTGCCTCCATCTGAGCAGCCTCGGCATCAGCCCGATACACGGCAATGGACTTATCCGCCAAGATTTTCGACGACTCAACCTCCGCCTTGGCTTCAGCAAGCTGGGCTTCAAGATCCTCGATCCTCTTAGCTTGAGCCGAACCCTTTTGCTTAACGTTTCGAAGCTGAACATCGGCCGATAATAAGTTGGTCAAAATGATCTTTTTTCCGCAGCCAGGCGATCGATAGTCTCCTTCCACCGATTACATTCAGCTTTGATTTGATCGACTTCTTCCCGAAGTGACCCGATCTTTTCAACCTTTTGCTACAATTGAGACAACGAAGGGTTAACTTCCACTGTCGAGTCAAACCCATACTTTAACAGAACGAGGCTCACCTGCTTGTCAAGTTCGGCCTANCGAAGTCCAAATTTGATTGAATCGTTACGATCCTTGTGAAAACATTTGTAAGGCACGCATAAAGTCTTCACAAATCGGCCAAAGTTGTCTATATACAAAAATTTCTACATGATTGATTACAAACATAAAAAAAAATTATGAACTAAANATTACATTCAGCTTTGATTTGATCGACTTCTTCCCGAAGTGACCCGATCTTTTCAACCTTTTGCTACAATTGAGACAACGAAGGGTTAACTTCCACTGTCGAGTCAAACCCATACTTTAACAGAACGAGGCTCACCTGCTTGTCAAGTTCGGCCTATTCTTCACGAGCCTTAGCCAAATCTGCTTGGAGGTCCTTTATAGCCTCGTCATTTTGGCTACAAAGAGGCCGCAGGGCATCTCTCTCCCCCGAGACCTTCTGAAGCTCGACCTCACACTGGCTAAGGTCAACTCAAAACCTACTAATGGCCTGCACAGTAGGGAAAGAACACGAGTCAAATTCGGAAAAGAACAAAGAAACTAAGTATAGTAAAATCATTACCCGAGTAATGAAACGTTGGGCCTCTTCTAGTAGGAGAGAAGCGTCCCCAATATCAGAAGCATCATCGACCCCAGTAAAGCAATCCCGAAAGGGATCCCCTGCACTATAGCCTCCGCCCATATCGGGGTCTTCGATTCTCGAGCTTCATTTAACGCCTCCTCTGAAAAGGTAGGAAGAGAAGGCGAATAACCCACTGTCATAGTCCCAAGCGAATCACTCGGGGCGTTCTGATCAAGACTCGGGATCCCGGGGTCAACCCCGGCCGGTACAGCAGCCATCAGCTCAGGAGCTTCGGTGACCTCGATAGCTCTCACAGATCGGGTCACCAAAGCCGAGGCACCTCCTTCTTCCTCTTCTTCTTCTTCATTTTCTTCTTCTTCTCTCAGACATTGGACTGAGTCAATCGAAAGGGAAATTGCCTTCCTCCTCACCCTTCGAGTTTTGGGCTTGGGGTCCTCCGACCGAGAGGCAGCTTTTCACTTCTTGTCTTTCCCCGATTTCGGGACCGGGGACTTGGTTCCTTCTTCACCGCTCGAAGGCCTCAAAGCGGCGTCCTTGGTTACACCTGCATGAAAGGAAATCGGTAACGAATGGAGCACAAAGAACACTTCGAAGGAAACGAGAAGTAAAACCTTACCATGGTTCTTCGCTTCCCATCTACCTTTTGCCAAATCACGCCAAGCGCGTTCGGCATAAGAGGAGGTCGAGGCTAACTTCCGAACCCAATCCTCGAGGTCGGGCACCTCTTGTGGCATCCAAAGGACAGCTGTACATCGGGAAGAGACATCAGATAAAATCGGGAAAGGATACAAAAAGCAACGTCTTATGAGTACAACTTACGGTCGAAATTCCATTCCTCAGGGAACGGCATCTTCTCTTCCGGAATAAGGTCACGGGTCCTCACCCGAATGTAACTCCCCATCCAACCCTGATCATTGTCTTCGTCGTTGCTCAACATCAAAGCCTTCGATGCCCGACGATGAAGTCTGATTAATCCTCGAAAGATTTGAGGCCGATACAACCGTATGAGGTGATTCAGGAAAAAATCCATCCCCCGGCTTTGATGGAGAAGAAGCGAAGTAGGATTACTATACGCCATAGAGAGGGATGAATTTGACCGAGGGTGACCTGATATCTTTTGCAAAAATCAATGATCATCGGGTCGACCGGACCCAATGTGAAGGGATAAGTGTAAACACTTAAAAATCCCTCCACATGGGTGAACGCTCTCTTCGGGGGATGGAATTTGCAACACAACCTCGGAACCCCAGTTGCAGTCTTTTCTAACGGCCTCGAGATGATCCTCCGTTATAGAGCACATATACATCGACACGTGCTCGCATTGACCCGGGACGGATGAAGGATTCTCCACCTTAAAATCATTTTTCAGAGTACACGGGCCGGGAACATAGTCATAGGTGGACGACGGCCGTGAAGAAGAAGTTTTCTCCTTCTGAGGCACAGTTTTCGAAGTCTTGGCCATTGATATGAGAGGAAGAAAGACAAAGGAAAGTAAAAAATTGACGACACCAAAACTCTGGTAGCGACAAGAAAGGAAGAAAATATGAGAAACTTTGGGGGAGTGAATGCGTAAAAGTAGTAAATGATAGATGGAAGAGCTATTTATATGCTCGCATCATGACGATTCAATATCACAGGTGGCTGACCGCCATCTGACAAACATTAAATACCTTGAAAGGCTAAATCGATAGGACAGCTATTACATACGTCATAATTGATCCCTGTAAAAACGTCGGCTTATGACCCGATCGAACCACCATAAATCACGTCGATTCTCACTGCATCCTTCGTGAGAAACGAGGGGACTATCTGTATACGGCCGAAATAGATTTCGGCCTTCCTACGTTCGATCGAGTTCAAGTATTAAAAAGTCGGAGTGAGATTTTTGGGAGTGAGCTCCGAAGTCAGTACTAACAAGCCTCGAGTCCGAAGGTCGCTTGAGGAGTCGGCTCGGTAACCTTATCGAGCCCGTGACCGAATCGATCCGCAAGGCGCTGCTTCGAGGTCGGAAATGTGCGACGCCCATCTCGAAGGTCGAACTCGAGCCAAGACCGAAGGGCCCGATCCAGTAACGAGTTCGAGCCAGTATTGAGCTCACTGACAAGATCCGTTGCAACTGCACCAAGAGAGAGAATCTTGGCGGGAATCGAGGAAGAGACAAATTATCATGGGTCTTCCACTATATGCTTTATTTTATTATTTTTTGTAATGACCCTCTACTATAAAAGGGAGAATCCTTGTAAGCTATTAAAAAACAGAAAAAACACACGGAATAGATTGGAACAAAAAGATCTTTTCTCCTATAAAGAGATATCTCCTTGTGCCCATTTTACTGGATCTTATTCATTCTTTCTGTTCATCATTGTCATTCTCATAATCAAAATACTCGTATCGTTATCTTTATATCAAAAGGTATTATGTATCCTTAAAACCATATATAAATTTAATATTATCCGATTTTTCAGGTAAACACATGTAAATAAATACTTTTATGTACATTCAGTCCAAAATTGTTATAAGTATTACTGTGGGTGCTCAAGCACCCATTACCTTTGATCAAATTTAGTAAATTTGCATAGGTAATTTAGAAATATTTAGATAAATATTGAGTGAGCATCCACAACTAAATTTATTTTTCCTCTTCTTTCGGATTTTTTATCAGCAAGCACCCATGACTTTAAAATTCTGGATCCGCCACTCCAAAATTGTTATAAGTATTACTGATAGGGTCATCGTGTAATACCTTTTCCATCATAAAAAGAACAACGGCTCTAGAGCACAGAGTCGATGTATCTGATTTCTGCGTGAGTTCGTGCAAAACAACAAATTTTCTCAATAACAACCTTGGCCTATGTTATTGTTACATCACTTATGCACTATATATAATGTTTTGTATAATTTTAATTTGAATGGGTAGGTGATGTAATAATGTAATATTACCAAATCTGATCTGAATTATTGTCCTACCATGAGTAAAAATCAAATATTGATTATGTTACTATAATTAAGTTTCAAGTACAGATTAACATGATACAATCAATAATCAAATATAGATTGTAATAATATAATTAAGAATCAAATATAGACAAAAATAGTAGTATAACTAATAATCAAATATATTTTATAGTCCTTGATATTTTCATTTACCCAAACAAAATAACATTTTTATGAGTAGAGTTAAAATTAGATGTAACTAAATATCAGATATACTGAAAAAAAATTAACCTTTGCATTTCTCTTCTAAATCTGAAATTTTTGCTTAAGCACTTTTAAGTTTCAAAATCAAAAGGTAGAAATATTCTCAAGAAAAAGGTACAGAAAGAGTGAGATATCAAGTAAGGCAGGCAAGAAATAATAATAATAATAATAATAATAATAATAATAATAATAATAATAATCCGTATAAAAAGTCAATATTCTCATTTTAGGTGTATGAGGCATAATAATTATGGGAATTACGATATAAGGAAGGGGCTAATTAGTACAAAATTATAAATAATAACCAAACACACAACTAAATTTAGTTAAGTGTCAGTTTTATTTGCAGTGATTGCTAACAAACGTCATGGTAGGGATGAGAACGAATTCAATTAGATTTTCCTGTTTATGAATAAATAGATGGGATGTTATTAATTATTTTGGCAGCCCCGTTTGACCAGTAGGCTTTCGCTAGCACTATAAGAGGGCCTGCACCTGTGAATTTCTTTATCATCATTTCCATAGTCTTTTATAGAAGAAACCTGACTATAGGAAAGCCCCAAAACTAGACCTCAATTAACAGCTAGCAACATGGCTGCCAATGGCATTTCTCATGTAAATGGTTCGCTTGGAAAGGTTATCACTTGCAGAGGTCAGTTTATTAATATATATATTTTTTTAACCCGATAAAATCCGCAGTCGCTACAGTTTCTGCCACAGCCTCTGCCCTCGGGTGAGTTCTCTGTGCGCACTGGAACGTAAACCGCACTAGACAAGCCACATGTGCGACAGAATCGACTCAAAAGGCATTAAGGGGATCGATCCAGTTTATTAAATTTTGTTATATAGGAACATTGGATTTTGTTCTTTCACCATATAGAAATTAACAGAGGCTTATATAATGTTGTTCTTGTCGTTGTGCCAGCTGCTGTGGCCTATGGTCCAGGGCAGCCCTTGGTCGTAGAACAAGTGCAGGTGGATCCGCCTCAGAAAATGGAAGTCCGAATTAAGATCCTCTTTACTTCCATCTGTCATACAGATCTCAGTGCTTGGAAAGGCGAGGTATATATGTACTACCAAGATTAATCAATCACATAACTTTTTCGTGTCTATATATGTTCTCAATTTATTTGTTACTAATTATTAATTGTGATGATTTTTTAATTGGTATAAAGAACGAAGCTCAACGAGCTTACCCTCGAATTCTGGGACATGAAGCCTCAGGGTAAGTCGAACATCAAGCCGAAAATATAAAAAAAGTCTTTCTTTCTTTGTTTTTGAAACACGAATTCAAATGAAAATTACTTATGTAGAGTGGTGGAGAGCGTGGGAGAAGGGGTGACAGATATGAAAGCAGGAGACCGCGTAGTACCAATATTCAATGGAGAATGTGGAGACTGCGTTTACTGCAACTCTTCAAAGAAAAACAACTTGTGTGGCAAATTCCGGGTGAATCCGTTCAAAAGCGTGATGGCCAACGACGGCAAGTGCAGGTTCAGGAATAAGAATGGCAATCCCATCTATCACTTCCTCAACACTTCCACATTTAGCGAGTACACTGTTGTCGACTCTGCTTGCGTAGTCAAGATTGACCCCGATGCCCCACTTGACAAGATGACCTTGCTTAGCTGTGGCGTTTCCACCGGTAATTTGTCACTTCAATTTAATTGTTTGATCAGATATAGTATACATCTAGTGTGATGAAATACATGAAAAAAACATCATTCTTGTGCACAAATCATTCCATGTTCACGCAGGAATGAGGACGGACTGCACTCTAAGGAGTATGATATGTAAGCATTAGTTACTGTTTTCACGGCTCGAACTCGTCACCTACAATACACACAGGAGATAAATTTTATTATTGCTCCGAAGGTGTCTTTGCGGGTGAAATACATATGCTTATTAATTTTTGAATACCAAAAGGACAAAATTTTTGGTGTCCTACTTCTGCAGGAAACTGCAATTTCTCAACTTGTTTCAATAATTTTGCAAGTTGTGGATACAATTAAAGAGAAATGAAATGGATGATTGATGATGTAGGTTTAGGAGCTGCGTGGAACACGGCAGACGTTCAAACAGGGGAAACGGTGGCAGTGTTTGGATTAGGAGCTGTCGGTTTGGCTGTAAGTTCCCAATTAATCACTTTTCTGTCTTTAGGCTTTACAACCATATGTTTCTGTGCTTGCTTAAATGGTTTCATCTAGAATTAGAAAAGTATTACGTTACGAAAATAAGATTAGATCTAGTAAAACGGCTATTAAGTCTTTTACCTTCATCCAACCATCAATTAATTCCTAATTAAATGATATACAGTAATTATTAATAAGTGGGTCTGAAGCTCTTTTCTCTAACTTGTTTTCTAGCTCTCAACTTCTTTTATAATTGTCAACAAGAGCATAGGCATCAAGATGATATTGGATATCTATTACTTCCTTTGTTGACACAACTGTCCCCATTCCCAAGCTCATCAAATTAATTAGGACATCAATTTTCGGTCTCCATCTTTTAGATGGCATCGACAGGGACTGATGCAGTATTTTTGACATATAATATATATTGATGTATAAAAATTTGTTAAAATTATAAAAATTAATAGATATAAACTTATAATTTTAAAAATTCTAAAGGATAAATTTATAAAATTTAATTTCTGAATACGTCACCTTCTTCTACATACACGTGACTGATTGACAAATCTCATTACTAGTGGAGTAGTAGCTTTCTCCTTCCTTTTCTTTCCTCTAAAAGAATCACTACAACTTGGCCATGTTGACTCGTATTAGTCCGTGACGCAATTCATGGAACTAAATCAACTAACATAGAGATCCGTCATAGTTTTTATTAGATCAAGGAAATTTGTGTTTCAATTTATTACTTCTCCATCGTTCTAAAGTCAACAGTATACTTTGATTTACTTCTTTAATCATAGCCTTACTAGTTGTATGACTGTATCCCCCTCCCTCCGCCCTCCCCTTTTATGGATTGAATCGTTGTAAGGGAAAAACTATGAATTTAAGAAGCAGAATCTACTGCACTAACAGAAGGTGTTCAACAATATCTTGGCAAATATAATGTGATTTAAACTGACCAGTTTCAAAACAAGATTAGCAAAAACTTAATTCAAATTTCAATTTGGGTGCAGGTTGTGGAAGGGGCACGAACCAGAGGTGCATCGAAAATCATAGGAGTGGATATTAATCCTGAAAAACGTATCAAAGGTAAACTCTTCCTGAAAAAGAAAACCATTAAGAAAGAGTAAACACTAATTAAATTTGGAGGCTGATATTTATAAGATATCCATGCATGTGGCTACAGAGTCTGCTCTGAATTAATTAAGTTGACAATTAGACAAATAATTTGGCCCCTAATGCTACATTTTATGCTCCTAAGGTCAAGCAATTGGAATTACCGACTTCATAAACCCCAAAGAAATAGATATATCCGTGCATGAGGTCAGTTCTTATAAGGAGACAAACTCCAAAAATTAATTTATAAATAGGATAAGTATTTTTATTTATAATCACATGGCATGTTGGATTGGGTGCAGAAAATAAGGGAAATGACAGAAGGAGGGGTACATTATAGCTTTGAGTGTGCTGGAAATTTAGATGTTCTCCGCGATGCATTTTTGTCCACACATGATGTAAGATTTATTATATTCTTATTGCACAATAAATTAGCATAAAGAATGACTGTTGATAAAAAAAAAAAATTCAAAAATTATTGTAGGGATGGGGAATGACAATAGTTCTAGGAATCCATCCGACACCAAGAATGCTGCCACTCCATCCTATGGAACTGTTCGATGGCCGTAGGATTGTGGCTTCTGTTTTTGGTGACTTCAAAGGGAAGTCCCAACTTCCTCTTTTTGCCAAACAGTGCATGGCTGGGGTAATTAAACTCTATTTTACATCTTCTCCTCCTCGTCTTATATTTTTTTTCTCTATAGGACTTTGCTCATTCTTGTAAACTTTCTGACTAATGTGTATGAACTAAAATTAAATAGGTGGTGAAATTGGACGAGTTTATTACTCACGAACTGCCCTTTGAGAAGATCAACGAAGGTTTTCAATTGCTTGTGGACGGAAAATGCTTAAGATGCCTTCTTCATCTTTGAATGTTTTCGTGTTCTTTAGTGAAGGAGTTGGGGG
>AWOL01S0006402.1:13029-74186 GCA_000715115.1 Nicotiana otophora | reverse complement strand
TATTTATGATTTGGGACTACGAGGCGGTACCTCGGCAGTGCCCTTGTTGATATTGATTTATGGTCATAGTTGCCTTCGATTAATTGTTATAATTTTCATAAAGTTGAAAGGAATTTTGTTTCGATTCAACGAGATATTATTTGCAATTATTTGTTGTCATTAAATGTGACATACTATTTGATTCATTTCCATAGTCATTTTATCTTATTAAATTATTTAAATAGTTTTCCATGTCATTATCTATTTTTCAGTAGGGCCTGACCTGACCTCGTCACTACTCTACCGAGGTTAGGCTTGGCACTTACTGGGTACCACTGTGGTGTACTCATACTACGCTTCTGCACATCTTTTTGTGCAGATCCAGGTACATCTTACCAGCCTAGACATGAGTGAGTTACCTATGCACGGAGACTTCGAGGTATATCTGCCAGCGTCCGCAGACTCCGGAGTCCCCTTCTATCATTTTATGTTGCTTCCTTACTTTTCTTTAGACCTTGATACATAGAAACATTGAGAATAAATTTTTGAAGCTTGTGACTTATTTCTACCGGGTTTTGGGAGTTGTAATTATTTGAATTGTAGTTTATTTATTTCAGATATTTATGATTATTCCGCATTGATAGGCTTACCTAATTCTTGTACCAAAGCTATATCATTTTTTGGAGTAGTACAACACATATATTCACTATTTTATTCTTCTACTAAGCGATGAAAAATTTTAAAAGATAATGTACCCAACCTAACTCTTAAATCATTATCACAAACGCGTTGAGAAAGTCATATTGAAAGTATTAAAGCAATACGATTTCAAACTCCACAAATAAGAAATACTTTATTGAAATTAGTAGAAGTTAGTGAAGATCCAAAAACTAAAAGCGAAGCTATTTGTTTAGCAACTTATGAGTTTGAAAATTTTGAGTTTTTACTGGGTATGACTATTTGGTATGATATACTATTTCCAGTTAATTCAGTTAGCAAACATTTACAATCAAAAGATATGCATATTGATGTTGCCATAGATCAACTTAGGGGTTTGATTTCTTTTTTCAAAAAATATAGAGAAGAAAGATTTGTAACTGCCATGATTTCTGCTAAGGAAATTGCATATGAGTTGAATATAGAACCTAAATTTTGTAATAAACGTGTAATATATAGAAAACAATACTTTGATGAGAATATTGATAATGAAATTACAAAATCTCTTAAAGAATCTTTGAGAGTTGATTACTTCTTATATATAGTAGGCCAAGCTATTTTTTCACTTCAAAGTAGATTTGAACAATTTGAAGCATATGAAAATATTTGTGGTTTCCTATTTAGTGGCAAAAAGTTGAGATCTCTAGATGATGAGAACTTAAAGAAATATTGTAATGACTCAACCGGTTATTTTAACTTTTAGAACCCTCTTTCCAAAAATAAAACTTTCCATATGTGTTTTTAATGATTTATGACTTGCGGGGATGGTTGGTTCGATATTTGAAAGTGTTTGGGTTGAAACCGGAACACTTGGTTCCTTAAGTTGGCCTTAAAGTGCTAAGTTTGACTTTGGTCAACATTTTGAGAAAACGACCCCAGAATAGAATTTTGACGATTCCAACAGCTCCGTATGGTGATTTTGGACTTAGGAGCGTGTTCAAAATTTTATTTGTAAGTATGTAGTTAAATTAGGATTGAAATGGCTAAAATAGGAATTTAAGTTTGAAAATTTGACCGGGGAGTTGACTTTTTGATATCGGAGTCGGAATCCAGTTCTGAAAAATTTTCATAGCTCTGTTATGTCATTTATGACTTGTGTGCAAAATTTGAGGTCAATCTGACTAGATTTGATAGGTTTCGGTACCGAATGAAGAAGTTGAAAATTTTAAGTTTCATTAAGCTTAAATTGGGGAATGATTTGTGGTTTTAGCATTGTTTGGTGTGATTTGAGTGTTCAACTAAGTTCGTATGATGTTTTAGGACTTGTTGGTATAATTTGTTGAGGTCCTGAGGGGCTTGGGTGAGTTTCGGATGACTAACTGATCACTCTTGGCCTTTGAAACACTGCTGATAACTGCTGGCATTTTCTTCTGGTATCCTTATACGCAATCGCGTAAGTTGGTCTGCGATCGCGTAGAGTAATTTAGACAGAGGTGGATTTGTTCTACGCGATCGCATGAATGGGGTTGCAATCGCGTAGGGTTAATTTTGGCAGCTGGGAATTTGTTCATTACAATCGCGTAGGGTTAATCCGCGATCGCGTAGGATTGACCAGTGTGTGTATCGCGATTGCGTGTCATTGTTTGCGATCGCATAGGGGAAATTTGAGAGGAAGCTGGGCCACATATTTGTGCTACGCGATCGCGTGAAGAAGGATGCGATCGCCTAGAGTCAGACCCTGGTGCATCGCAATTGCATGGGACTTGATGCAATCGCGTAGGG
Source organism: Nicotiana otophora (assembly GCA_000715115.1). Lineage (NCBI taxonomy): Eukaryota > Viridiplantae > Streptophyta > Magnoliopsida > Solanales > Solanaceae > Nicotiana > Nicotiana otophora. The sequence continues at coordinate 71,768 of AWOL01S0006402.1, read as the reverse complement.
TTAATGTCTGGGCAGAAAAATTTATGCTACGCGATCGCGTGAGGAAGTTCGCGATCACGTAGAAGAAACCACTGGGCAGAGAGTTTAAGTTCTGAAAATGGCATTTTTCATTTTTAACGATTTGGAGCTCGGATTTTGGCGATTTTTGGAAGTTTTTCAGAGAAAACAACGGGGTAAGTGTTCTTAACTCAATATTGGTTAAATTACCCGAATCCATCACTATTTTTATCATTTAATTGGTGAATTGAGTTGGAAAAGTTTGAAAACCCTCTTGGATAGATTTGAGGATTTGAGGGCCGAATCGTTATCGGAATTTATTGATTTTGGTATGGGTAGACTCGTGGTTGAGTGAGTATTCATATTTCGCAACTTTTGCTGGAATCCGAGACGTGGGCCCTACAGACAATTTTTTAATTAATTTCAGAATTGTTATTGAAAATGTAGTATTTTCTTTCATACTTGATTCCTATAATTTTTAGTGATTTTATCGAATTAGTTTTGGCTAGATTCGAGCCACACATAGTTGGATAATCGTGGAAAAGGCCTTCTAGTGGATTAAATTGGAGCAAGACGAGGTAAATCTCTTGTCTAATCTTGTGAGAGGGAAATTACCTCATAGGTGATTAAAATTAAATAATTATTTCTAATTGTGGGGGCTACGTACGTACGAGGTGACGAGAGTCCGTACTTAGCTACTAGAAATGCTAAAGTTCGGGTAGTTTAGGACTCAAAGCATGAATTAGTTGTGTAAATTGTATTCTTTGTTTAATTAATATTAATTGATATATATGAATATATCAAGAATTATTAGATAAAGATATTAAAGAATGGAAATCTCATATGCTTGATTTTCTGTTTAAATTAATTAATTTTTAAAAGAAATTGTTCTTCCTCCCGAATTTATCCCATAATAAATATACTCTCCTTCCGGAGGTACATAAGAAAATTTTCTCCTTTCTTGTGGAGCGGGCCGAATGCCTCGGCAGGATAGATGCATCTATGGATCGCGCCGCACGTCCCTCGGCAGTGTACACGACACTCTGGATCGGGCCGTACGTCCTCGACAACAATCGTGCTTAATAATAATAATAATAATTATACGATACTTCAATAATTTATTTCAGCTTGCGAAGCTAACTGATAAATTGGAAAATCCTTGAAATTTAATTAATTATTATTCTTGCTTGTTAAAGAATTAATTGTTATTCCTGTAAATGATATTTAATTAATAAATTGGAAATTATTTGAATTGATAGAATTTAATTTACATATTGAGAATTGTTGCATTTGAAGGAATTTGATTATTTCCGCTGATTAAATAAATTATTTTAAATTTTGTAAATCATGCTGATTTAAATATCCTAGTTATATTCCAATTATTATTATTGACCCATAGTGAGTGTCAAAGTCGGCCATCTCGTCTCTACCACTTCGAGATTAGGCTTGATACTTACTGGGTACACGTTGTTTACGTACTCATACTTATCTAAGACAAATACTAGTGGAGGACATATCATCACATATCCACGTCATCCCGAGGCATAGTGGTGAGCTGCCTTTCTGAGCCGTTCTGCAGCTACCAATGTCTCTTCTTATATTTACATTATGTCTATTTCATTTCAGACAGTATGTAGAGTTTTGTATAATCTACTAGATGCTCATGTACTTGTGACACCAGGTCTTAGCACACACACATTGGTAGAATTTGGTATTTTATTAATTTCTTGGATTAAAAGTTTAATCAATATACGTTTGATTTATCAGTTGGCTTGCCTAGCTGTAGTGTTGGGCGCCATCATGACCTATAGGTGAAAATGGGTCGTGACAATATGGTATCAGAGCGCTAGGTTCACGTAGGTCTCACAAGATATGACCAGGCCTAATAGAGTCGTGCAGATCGGTACAGAGACGTCTGTACTTATCTGCGAGAGGCTATAGGGTGTTAGCAAATTTCCTTTCTTCATATTCCATCGTGCAATTAATTTAGTACCAAATATCCTTCTCTTATTCTCTCACAGATGGTGCGAACGCGCTCGAATGAAGTTCCAGACCAGGGAAGAGCTACTCCCCAGTTGCTAGAGGCTAAGGCAGAGGCCGAGGCCGAGGGAGGGCTCCGGCCCGTGGTAGAGGGAGAGGACGTCCCAGGACTGTTCCAGTTATGCCGCCAGTGGGTCCAGAAAAGAACCTTATTGTTGAGGAACATGATGAGGTACCTATGGCAGAGAAAATTCCGGTGGATTTCACATCTGCACCGGATTTCAGGATGTCATGGGTCGTATGCTGCAATTCATGGACAATATAACTCAGGCCGGTTTATTTCCGGCAGACCCAGCCACATCTCAGGCGGGCAGGGGAGCACAGACCCGTACCGCGCAGGTTCATGAACAGGCAACTACTATATATCAGACCCAGGGTGCACTACCTATGGGTGGAGCCCAGCCAGTGGCAGCAGCTACACCTGAGCCCAGACCAGCTGTAGCCGCCGATCCTCATAAATTATTGGACAGATAGACTAGACTACATCCTCCTGTCTTTGTGGGTGAGCGACATGAGGATCCACAGGACTTCATTAATCGGTGCAAGGATTGACTGTACAACATGAGGATATTGGAGTCTCATGGGGTAGACTTTACTACTTTTCAGCTAGAGGGCAGAGCCCGTAGATGGTGGCAGTCTTATGCTCTTGGCAGACCAGCAGATTCTCCTCCCATAACTTGGGACAGGTTCACCTGTATCTTCCTGGACAGGTATATTCCACCCTCCCAGAGGGAAGAGTTGCGGTTTCAGTTTGAGCAGCTCCAGTAGGGTCAGATGTCAGTGATTGATTATGAGGCGAGGTTTTCTGAATTATCTCGCTATGCACTTATGATACTCCCTACTGAGGTGGAGAGAGTGTGGAGGTTTGTAGCCGGTTTACATACTGGTATTCAGACCATTATGGCTCGAGAGGTTGAGATGGGTACTTCTTATGAGCGAGTTGTGGAGATATCCCGGAGGATTGAGGGTGTGCGTCAGCAGAGCCAAGAGCAGATTATGAGAGATAAGCGATTCAGGTTCTCTGGAGAGTTCAGAGGTGCTCCGTCTGGGGGCAAAAGTCAGTTCATAAGGGGGCAGTCCAGCAGACCCCCATTTCCAGCACCACCAACTCCTCGAGGTGCTCCAGTGCGACGTTATCTCAGTGCTATACCAGAGAGTTCCTACCGCCCACCAGCTATTCAGGGTCCTCCCAGTGGGTATTCAGTTCCCCAGGGCCAGACACTTAATCAGCATCCCATCACACCGAAGAGTTATTACGAGTGCGGGGATCCCAGTCACATGTAGAGGTTTTTGCCCCAGGCTTCGGGGTAGACCAGTACAACAGGGTCAGTAGCCTATGCTTACCGGACCAATTGCTCCACCAGTAGTCCGGCCACCAAGAGGTGGAGGACAGGTGGGTAGGGGCCGTCCTAGAGGTGGAGGTCAGCCAGGCGGAGGCCAGCCAGTTGGCGCTCCAGCTCGGTTCTATGCTTTTCCGGCTAGACTAGATGCAGAGGCCTCAGATGCTGTGATTACAGGTATTATTTCTATTTGCGGCAAAGATGTCTCAGTATTATTTGATCCAGGATCCATGTATTCATATGTGTCATCTCTATTTGCTCCATTCCTAGGTGTTTCTCGTGAGTCCTTGAGTACTCCTGTTTATGTGTCCACTCTTGTAGGCGATTATATTATTATGAACCGGATTTACCGGTCTTGTATTATTACATTCTGTGGTTATGAAACTTAGAGCAGATCTCTTATTGCTCGAGATGATCGATTTTGAAATTATTCTGGGTATTGACTGGTTATCTCCATATCATGCTATTCTAGATTGTCATGTCAAAACTGTTACCTTGGCTATTCCATCTTTGCCTAGGCTGGAGTGGAAGGGTTCGTCGGTTAGTTCATTTAATCGGGTTATTTCTTTTATAAAGGCTCAACACATGGTTGAGAAGGGTTGTTTGGCTTATCTAGCCTATGTTCGGGATACTACTGCAGAGACTCTGGCTATTGATTCAATGCCAGTAGTTCGGGAGTTCTCCGACGTATTTTCTTTAGATTTTTCAGGTATGCCACCTGATCGTGATATTGATTTTTGTATTGCCTTGGCTCCAGATACCCAACCTATATCTATCCCACCATATCGCATGGCTTCGAAAGAATTGAAAGAATTAAAAGAACAACTTGAAGAGTTACTAGCTAAAGGGTTCGTCAGACCGAGTGTATCGCCTTGGGGTGCACCGGTATTATTTGTGAAAAAGAAGGATGGAACAATGCGGATGTGTATTGATTATCGCCAATTGAACAAAGTCACTATTAAGAACAAGTACCCGTTGCCGCGTATTGATGATCTATTTGACCAGTTGCAGGGTGCTAGGGTGTTCTCTAAGATCGACTTGAGGTCGGGGTATCATCAGTTGAAGATTCGAGATTCGGATGTTCCGAAAACTTCTTTCCGTACTAGATATGGTTATTATGAGTTTCTGGTAATGTCTTTCGGTTTAACTAATGCCCCGACAATGTTTATGGATCTTATGAATAGGGTATTCAGGCCATATATTGATTCGTTTGTCATTGTCTTCATTGATGACATTTTGATCTACTCGCACAGTAAGGAGGCACATGAGCAACATATGAAAGTAGTGCTTCAGACATTGCGGGAACAAAAGCTATATGCTAAGTTCTCTAAATGTGAGTTCTAGCTTGAGTCTGTGGCATTTTTGGGATCTATTGTATCGGGTGATGGTATAAAGGTTGATCCCAAAAAGACTGAGGCAGTTCAGAATTGGCATCATCCCACTTCGGTGACTGAGATCAGGAGTTTTCTGGGTTTAGCAGGTTATTATCGTCGGTTTGTGTAAGGTTTTTCATCTATTGTAGCACCTATGACCAAACTAACCCAGAAGGGTGTTCAGTTCTGATGGCCCGATGATTGTGAGTCAAGCTTTCAGAAGTTCAAGACATCATTGACTACAACACTAGTGTTAGTGTTACCTTCCGGTTCGGGGATGTATACAGTGTATTGTGACGCTTCACGCGTTGGTTTGGGTTGTGTATTAATGCAGGAAGGGTGAGTTATTGCATATGCTTCACGTCAGTTGAAGCTGCACGAGCACAATTATCCGGTACATGATTTGGAGTTAGTTGCGATAGTTCACACCCTTAAGATTTGGAGGCATTATCTTTATGGCGTGTCCTGTGAAGTTTATACTGATCATCACAGTTTGCAGCATTTGTTCAAGCATAGGGACTTAAATTTAAGGCAACGCAGATGACTAGAATTACTAAAAGATTATGATATTACTATCCTATATCATCCAGGTAAAGAAAATGTAATTGCATATGACTTGAGTAGAAAGGCGGAGAGTATGGGTAGTTTGGCTTTCATTTCAGCAGAAGAGAGGCCATTAGCTTTGGATATCCAGTCCTTGGCCAACAGACTTGTGCGGCTAGATATTTCAGAGCCCAGCCGAGTTCTTGTATGTGTCGTAGCTCAATCTTCACTATTTGAGCAGATCAAGGCTCGCCAGTATGATGACCCACACTTAATGGTTCTTCGAGAAATGGTACTACGAGGTGGTTCCAAGGAAGTTACTATAGGTGCGGATGGTGTTCTGTGACTCCAGGATCATATGTGTGTTCCTAATGTTGATGAACTGAGGAAAAGGATCCTGGAGGAGGCACACAGTTATCGATATTCTATTCATCCAGGTGCTACGAAGATGTATCGTGACTTGAGACAGCCTTATTGGTGGCGACGAATGAAAAAAGACATAGTTGATTATGTAGCTAGGTGCCTAAATTGCCAGCAAGTTAAATATGAGCACCAGAGGCCAGGTGGCCTACTTCAGTAGATGACTATACTAGAGTGGAAATGGGAACGCATCACTATGGATTTTGTAGTTGGGTTGCCGCGGACCTTGAGGAAGTTTGATGCAGTTTGGGTGATTGTTGACAGGTTGACCAAGTCGGCACATTTTATTCCTGTTGTGACTACATATACTTCAGAGAGGTTGGCCCAGATTTATATTCAGGAGATAGTTCTATTGCACGGTGTGCCAATTCCCATCATATCAGATAGAGGCCCTCAGTTTACTTCACATTTCTGGAGAGCAGTACATAATGAATTAGGGACCCGTGAGATTCGGGAAGAAGGGCAAATTGAGCCCAAGGTTTATAGGCCCATTTGAGGTGTTGAGACGAGTTGAAGAGGTTGCTTATGAGCTTGCATTCCTCCCAGTCTATCAGGAGTTCATCTGGTTTTTCATGTATCTATGCTCCGAAAGTATCATGCCAACCTATCACATGTGTTGGACTTCAACACAGTTCAACTAGATAAGAGTTTGGGTTATGAAGAAGAGCCATTTGCCATTGTTGATAAACAAGTTCGCCAGTTGAGGTCCAAGAGGATTTCTGCAGTAAAGGTCCAGTGGAGGTGCCAACCAGTCGAGGAAGCGACTTGGGAGGCCGAGAAAGACATGCGGAGCAGATATCCACACTTATTCAGCACTCCAGGTACAATTCTAAACCCGTTCAAGGACAAACGTTTGTTTAAGAGGTAGAGAATGTAATGACCCAACCGGTCATTTTAACTTTTAAAACCCCCTTCCCAAAAATAAAACTTCCCGTATGTGCTTTTAATAATTTATGACTTGCGGGGATGGTTGGTTCGGGATTTGAAAATATTTGGGTTGAAACTAGAACACTTGGTTTCTTAAGTTGGCCTTAAAGTGCTAAGTTTGACTTCGGTCAACATTTTGAGAAAACGACCTCATAATAGAATTATGACGATTCCAACAGCTCCGTATGGTGATTTTGGACTTAGGAGCGTGTTCAGAATTTTATTTGGAAGTCCGTAGTTAAATTAGGCTTGAAATGGGTAAAATAGGAATTTAAGCTTGGAAGTTTGACCGGGGAGTTGACTTTTTGATATCGGAGTGGGAATCCAGTTCTAAAAATTTTCATAGTTCCGTTATGTCATTTATGACTTGTGTGCAAAATTTGAGGTCAATCAGACTTGATTTGATAGGTTTCGGTACTGAATAAAGAAGTTGGAAATTTTAAGTTTCATTAAGCTTGAATTGGGGGATGATTTGTGGTTTTAGCGTTGTTTGGTGTGATTTGAGGGTTCAACTAAGTTCGTATGATATTTTATAACTTGTTGGTATAATTGGTTGAGGTCCCGAGGGGCTCGGGTGAGTTTCGGACAACTAATGGATCACTTTTGGCCTTTGGAACACTGCTGGTATTTTCTTTTGGTATACTTATACGCGATCGCGTAAGTTGGTCTGCGATCGCGTAGAGTAATTTAGGCAGAGATGGATTTGTTCTACGCGATCGCGTGAATGGGGTTGCGATCACGTAGGGGTAATTTAGGCAGCTGGGAATTTGTTCACTGCGCACGTCCGCGATCGCGTAGGATTGGCTAGTGTGTGTATCGTGATCGCATGTCATTGTTTGCGATCACATAGGGGAAATTTGAGAGGAAGCTGGGCCACGCGTTTGTGCTACGCGATCGCGTAGAGTCAGAACATGGTGCATCGCGATCGCGTGGGACTTGATGCGATCACGTAGGGTTAATGTTTGGGTAGAAATATTTGTGCTACGCGATCGCGTGAGGAAGTTCGCGATCGCGTAGAAACAATCACTGTGCAGAGAGTTTAAGTTCTGAAAATGGGACTTTGTCGCATTTTCCATTTTTAACGATTTGGAACTCGGATTTAGGCGATTTTTGGAAGATTTTCAGAGAAAACAACGAGGTAAGTATTTTTAACTCAATATTGGTTAAATTACCCGAATCCATCACTATTGTTATCATTTAATTGGTGAATTGAGTTGGAAAAGTTTGAAAACCCTCTTGGATAGATTTGAGGATTTGAAGGCCGAATTGTTATCAGAATTTAGTAATTTTGGTATGGGTAGACTCGTGGTTTAGTGAATATTCATATTTCATAACTTTCGCAGGAATCCGAGATGTGGGTCCCACGGACGAATTTTTAATTAATTTCGAAATTTTTATTGAAAATGTTATATTTTCTTGTAGAATTGATTCCTATAATTTTTAGTGATTTTATCGAATAATGTTTGGCTAGATTCGAGCCAGACAAAGTTGGATAATCGTGAAAAAGGCCTTCTAGCGGATTAAATTAGAGCAAGACGAGGCAAATCTCTTGTCTAATCTTGTGAGGGAGAAATTACCTCATAGGTGATTAAAATTAAATAATTGTTGCTAATTGTGGGGGCTAAGTACACACGAGGTGACAAGAATCCGTGCGTAGCTACTAGAAATGCTAAAGTCTGGGTAGTTTAGGATTCAAAGCATGAATTACTTGTGTAAATTGTATTCTTTGTTTAATTAATATTAATCGATATATATGAATATATTGTGAATTATTAAATAAAGATATTAAAGAATGGAAATCTCATATGCTTGATTTTCTGTTTAAATTAATTAATTGTTAAAAGAAATTATTCTTTATCCCGAATTTATCCTATAATAAATACACTCTCCTCTCGGAGGTACATAAGAAAATGTCCTCCTTGCATGTGGAGCGGGCCGAATACCTCGGCAGGATTGATGCATCTATGGATCGCGCCGCACGTCCCTCGGCAGTGTACATGACACTCTGGATCGGGTCATACGTCCTCGGCAGAAATCGTGCTTAATAATAATAATTACACGATACTTTAATAATTTATTTTATCTTGCGAAGCTAATTGATAAATTGATAAATCCTAGGAATTTAATGAATTATTATTCTTGCTTGTTAAAGAATTAATTGTTATTCCTTTAAATGATATCTAATTGATAAATTAGAAATTATTTGAATTGACAGAATTTAATTTACATATTGAGAATTGTTGCATTTGAAGGAATTTGATTATTTTCGCTGATTAAATAAATTATTTTAAATTATGTAAATCATGCTGATTTAAATATCCTAGTTATATTTCAATTATTATTATTGACCCATAGTGAGTGTCAAAGTCGGCTATCTCGTCTCTACCACTTCGAAATTAGGCTTGATATTTACTGGGTACACGTTATTTACGTACTCATACTATACTTGCTGCACTTTTTGTGAGGATTTGAGACAGGTACTAGTGGAGGACATATCATCACATATCCACGTCATCCCGAGGCATAGAGGTGAGCTGCCTTTTTGAGCCGTTCTGCAGCTACCAGCGTCTCTTCTTATATTTACATTCAGTCTATTTCATTTCAGACAGTATTTGGAGTTTTGTATAATCTACTCGATGCTCATGTACTTGTGACACCAGGTCTTGGCACACACACATTGGTAGAATTTAGTATTTTATTATTTTCTTGGATTAAAAGTTTAATCAATATACGTTTGATTTATCAGTTGGCTTGCCTAGCTGTAGTGTTGGGCGCCATCACGACCTATAGGTGAAAATGGGTCGTGGCAAAAATTGTCTTTAACCTTGAATGTTCTTTGAAACATAATAGTAACTCTGATATTGATGGTTTAGACTTATTTTATGAATTATAAGTTTTAAGGGAAATAATACATGTAGAAGATGATACTCTAATCGATATACTTAATCATATAAAAAGACTTGATTTGTTTTCAAATGCTTATATTGCTTATAGAATAATGTTAACAATTCCCGTAATAGTTGCCTCAACGGAAAGAAGTTTTTCAAAATAAAAATTTATAAAATCTTACTTAAGATCAACAATGTCTCAAGATTGATTAAATGGATTAGCTATATTATCAATTGAAAAAGAATTATTAGAAAGAATCGATTATAAACAAATTATTAATAATTTTGCATCTCAAAAAGCTAGAAAAATAAATTTCAAATACAATTATGAGTTTTCTTCTACAACAAAATTCTTAGGGCCCCTTATTGAAGTTTGACTTTAGACCACAAATATCATTGAGCCGCCCTCACTATCATGAAAAGGAGGCTTCGCATATGTGAACTCAAGCTTGAACCAACCTCACTGCTATAGTGGACCATCTATCACGTTTGCAAACTAGTCTCGGCTATTACGGAGGTCAAGAGCCCTAGTCAACCCCTAGTAGCTCCACGTTCATGACCGTTGCCCCTGGTTCACGTAGCTCAACCAGGCCAGCACTTTCGCGATCACGGTTCAGTAGTTGATAACCAAAATCTGTAGTTGTTATTAAGCTGCAAATACTCTGAAACACCTTTAGCCCTCATGTCTCAATTCAAACCATACCAACAAGTCAAAATTGTATTAACTTGTACAATTTCTCAAAATATATATATTGTACTAAAATTAAGGGGTTAAGTTGTTACATTTTTTCTCAATTGAATAAATATTCATCCTCAAACGAATTTAGAAATCTACTTGGGCTATCAAAGAAGTGTGAGTATTTGCCTCGCATATCTTTCTCGCACTTGCCCAAGTGGTCTTTTCGGTCTGATAGTTTTGCCACAATGCCTTGACTGAAGTAACCTCTTTTAATCTTAGCTTTTGCACCTGTCTATCCTATATAGCCAACAAGGCCTCTTTGTAAGTTAAGTTCTCACCAACTATACCGAATCAACTTTAATGATATGTGAGGAGTATTGAATATACTTTCAAAGTATAGACATGTGAAACACCATATGCATAATTGACAAGCCTGGTGGCAAGGCAAGCCTATAATACATTGGTCCAATCGTTTTTTAGATATTAACGAGGTCAATATACCTCGGACTCAACTTTCCATTTTTTATAAAATACATTGCCCCCTTATGGGTAAAACCTTAAACAGAACCTGGTCACTTTCCACGAATCTAAGTCACGAACTCTCTAGCCCGATTATCACTTTTGACTACTTTGAGTTATGGGAAGCCGGTTTTGTATTATTTTGACCTTCTCTAAGGTATGCTTAAACAACTCTAGACTCAATAATTTTATTTCACCCAGTTCAAACCACCCAACTGCAGAACGACAACTCCTCCCATGTAAAGCCTCATACAAGGCCAAGTGAATGCTAGATTGATAGTTGTTATTGTATGCAAACTCAACTAAGTCCAACTGCTCATTCTAATTACCCCAAAGTCGATGACACATATGCTCTCATGATGTCCTTAAGAATCTGAATGGTCTATTTAGATTGACCATCGTTGAAAATTTGTGCTAAGCTCAACCGTAGTACCCGAATTACCTTACATATACTAAAAATGAGCCTTGAACTATATCCCATAGTCAAAAATAATAAAAATGGGCACTCCATGCAACGACATTGTCTCTTGATATATTTATTTGACGAGCTTTTTAGAAGAGTAAGTAGTTTAGACTACTAGAAACACATGGTTTTCCCACGACAAAATCAGTGGAAAATTAGTGGAAAAATTGAGTTTTCACACCGTATTCCTACCGAAACGGATCACCGGAAAAAGGCCTGGTAGGAAAAAACTTCCCATAGAAATAGTGGGAAGTTTTTCATTATTTTCCCGGCGAAGATTTAATAGAAAAAATAATGAAGTTTCCCACCAACAATCCGTGGGAATTATTATTAGTAATTTTTATTATTTTAATATATTAGCCAGGGAAATGGTGGGAAGAATACATGTAATGAAAACAAAAGTATGAACTTTCCCACCGATATCAGTGGGAATCATGCAAGATTTGTAACTAAAAGGACGAACCTTCCCACGGATTCAATGGAAAGTTTGGAAAATATTTTTGTGCATTGTGCTGCTTTTTATACTGCACCACCTACCAAACAAAAAATACAACCACCAACAACAAGCCTAAATATAATTAAACATTCACATACAAAATTCAGCATTGATTCTGATCCATATCATAAACATCCAACCAAAATAGAAATACAATAAACCAATAATGCAACTAAACACTCAAATAAAAAATTCAGCATTCAATCTTATCCAATTGAATGAACTCCTCCAGCAATTGTTTGAAATTCCGCAAGTCCATATAATTCTCCTGGGATGGTTGGATTAGCTTGATCATCGGTTGGTTGGCTTTCAATGAACTCCTCCAACGATTGTTTGAAAGTATTCTGCAAAAACGTTACAACTATTATATGAAAGAAAAAGCTTTGAGGCTTTATAAAGCTAAATCGAGTTCAAAATCTAATAATAATCCTCTAATCTTTGATTTTACATGAGTGAATATGATATTAACTTTGATTTTAAACGAGTGGAAGCTCCTTATACAAGAATAGAGGGTTTGCAAAGAAGAGGATGAGAGAGAATGAGAGTTAAAATGAAAAGAAAGAAGAAGGGATGTACTATAATAGGAAAAATATTCCCACTGATTCTGGGAATATTTGTGGGAACTGTCTTATTAAATTCATTTTTTTTTGTGAAATTCTTTTAACCTCGCTGGTTTTTTGGACAAAAATTTAAATTTCAAAAATTTGAATTTCCCGATACATCTGTGGGAACATTAAAATAATTTTTTTATCTTTAGATTCCCACCGTTTCACTAGGAAGAGTTTAATAATTTTATGCAGTAATGTTTCTAATGTATTTCCCACTGATTCGGTGGGAAATAAATTGCACACTTTTTTGCGCCAAATAATTCCCACATATAGTCTGTGGGAACGTTTTAAAAAAAAGGTAAACGAAAACCTTTCCATTTTCCACTGCATCCGTGGGAACATTAAAATAACTTTTTTTATCTTTAGATTCCCACCATTTCATTGGAAAAAGTTTAACAATTTTATATTGTAATTTTTCTAATGTATTTTCCACTGATTCGGTGGGAAACAAATTGCATTCCCACTGATTCGGTGGGAAACAAATTGTATTCCCACTGATTCAGTGGAAAACATATTGCATTCCCACTGATTCGGTGGGAAACAAATTGGACTCTTTTTTGCGCCAAATAATTTTCACCTATGGTCTGTGGGAATATTTTTACAAAATGGTAAAAGAAAACCCTTCCATTTCCCACTAAATGTTTCTAAATTGCAGTGGGAGCTGCCACTGATAATATATCTGTGAGAAATTTTTCTGGGAATTTTACATTTTTCTAGATTTATAGAAAGCGTACAGACTTAGTCAATCTATCAATAATGACCCAATTAACATCAAACTTTCTCAATGTATGTGGTAAGTCTAACACAAAGTTCATAGTGATACGCTCTAATTCCATTTGAAAACAAACAAACTTTAAGTCAAACCACCTGGTCTCTGATGCTCGAACTTGACCGGTTGATTGTTCATCAAATGAGATACAAAGTCTTCATCCTCTTCCACCAATCATGCTCCTTCAAGTACTAATACGTTTTTGTAGCCCTAAGATGTGTCGAATAGCACAAACTATATTCCTTATCGCGAACTATATTCCTTCTCAAGTATAAGTTTTCTCAATTCTCCTACATATGCCACATAATTCTTGTAATTAAGCCTCTATACCCCCTCATTACCAACTATAAACAGTACAAACTTCCCTTTCACCTTCTCTCTAAGTGAAACCAACTGTGGATAATCATACTAGTGAGCGTTAATTCACTCCAAAAAGAAGATTCTGCAACCACACAGCAAAAACTCTACTCAAATAACAACAACAACAATAACAAACCTAGTGTAATTCTACAAGTGTGCTTTGGAGAGGATAATGTGTATGCAAACCTTATCTCTAGTTTGTGAAGGTAAATAGGTTATTTTCAATAGACCCACAACTGAAGGGACAGTAAAAAGGAAATAATAAGCAATAACAATAACAATATAGTAAGATAACAGAAGCGAACAACATAACAAGTAATAATAAATATCTAAGAAAAAGAAAACACAAGAATAGTATTAATATTACTAGTAGGACTAGGAGAAACTCTCGACTATCTGTCAACTTTTGACCCTAATTATCGACCTTCACACTTCCTATCGAGAGTTATGTCACCGGTAAGCTGAAGTAATGTCATATCCTGCCTAATCACCTCTCTCCAGTACTTCTTTGGCCTACCTATACCTTTTCTCGGATCGGATATAGTCAACCTCTCATATTTCCAAAGCAGGCCTCTATGCCTCTCCTCTTCGCATGCCTGAACCACATTACCCTCGAATCTTGCATATTTGTCCTCCACAAGGGCCACTCCCACCTTGTCTCGAATAACTTTATTTCTACTCTTTTCTTTCCTGGTATACCCACTTGTCCATCTCAACATTCACATTTCTGCTACTTTTATCATTTGAACATGAGATTTCTTGACTGGCCAATACTCAGCCCTATAGAACATAGTCGGTCTAAGAACCACATTATAGAACATGACCTTAAGTCTTGATGGCACATTCTTGTCATACAAAATACCTTCATTTCATCTACATTGCACTAATATGATGTGTAACCTTCTTGTCAATCTCCTCATTACCCTAGATTATAGATCAAATATATTAAAAATTATCTTTCTTGGGAATGACTTGACTGTCAAGCTTCATGTCCACTTCTTCTTCATGAGTCCCATCATTAAACTTGTACTCCCAGTATTCTATTTTGTTCCTACTCAACTTGAATCCTTTAGACTCCAAAGTCTGTATAATAACCCGATAGGTTGTTTTGAGTACTAGCTCCTGTTTTAGTGTTCCAAGTCTTCTTATAGCTCGATTTGATAATTTATGACTTGACAACGGTAAATATTTTTGATAAATAATCTCAGATCGGTATTTTGACGATTCCGATACGTTTGTATAATGATTTTGGACTTATACGAATGTTTGATTGGGGTCCCGGGTTTTGGCGCATTACTTGAAGAGTTGGAAAAATAAGTTTTAAACTCGAAATTATTAGGTTTTAATGATTGATTCTTGATTTTAAATGTTATTTTGGTGCTTTGAGCTTGCAAGCAAGTTTGTATGATGTTATTACACTTGTGTGAGTGTTTGGATTATAGCCCAATGTGACGACCCGACCGGTTGTTTTGCGTATTTTAGCCTCGTTCCCCTATTTGTTTCCTCCTCTATGTTCAATTGTGATTATGTGACTTGCCAGGGCAGTTGCTTTGGTTTTGAATGAGTTTCCGAGGGAATTGGAATACTTAGTCCCAAAGTTAGAAGCTTAAGATTGAAAGAGTTGACAATAGTTTGACTTTTATGTAGACGACTCCAGAATGGATTTTGATAGTTTCAATAGCTTCGTTTGATGATTTTGGACTAAGGCGTATGTCTGGATATTGATTTGGAGGCCCGTAGGTTGGTTTGAGGCTTTTTGCCAAAAGTTGAGATGTTGATGGTTTGGAAGGTTGATACGTTTGACCGAGGGTTGACTTTATAGATATCCGGCTCAGATTGTGATTCCGGGAGTTGACATAGGTCCGCTGTGCCATATGGGACTTGCATACAAAATTTGAGCTCATTCGGAGTTGGTTGATATGATTTGGTGTTAGTTTTAGAAGTTGAATGCTCATTGGTTCAATAGGCTTGGATTGGGGTGTGATTCGTAGATTTGATGTTGTTTGATGTGATTTAAGGCCTCGAATGGGTTCGTATTGTATTTCGGACTTGATGGTATATTCAGAAGGGGTTCCGGGGGCCCGAGTATGATTCGGGTGAGTTCGGACCTTTTTAGAACTTGGAAGGAATTTCTGAAGAGTGTTAGAGTTTGGTGCAATCGCACCTACGATGGCATGGCCGCGAGTGAGGCACAATAGAAACGATCTCTGAGCAATAGATGCGAGAGAGGGCTTAGTGTACTATGCACGCAGGTGCGGGTAGATAGACGCAGGTGCGGGTAGATGCACGCAGATGCGGCTGTTGTTTGCAAAAGAGAATATTTGGTGAGTGTTTATGGACCGCAGGTGCGGTCATGTTCCGCAGAAGCGGACGCACATAAGCGCTTAGGGGTCCGCATAAGCGGAAGCTTAGGTGCACCCTATTCTGCAGAAGCAGAATTCCCTGAGCCTTAGTTGAGGCAGCATCTGCGATGTATTTTCTGCAGATGCGACTAAATGACCGCATGCGCGGAATAACTAGGAAGAAATAGATAAGATCGAGTGTTGCATCTCATTTTCCACATTTTGAGTTAGAGAGCTCGATTTTGGGCGATTGTGGAGGAGATTTTCAAGGATTGGATCGGGGTGAGTATTTTTTACTCGAATTTGCTTATTATTCAGGATTCCATCATTGTTTTTATCATTTAATTAGTGATTTGAATTGGAGAAATTAGAGATTTGTGTAATTACTTTCCTAAACCATAAATTGAGGATTTGAAGGTCGATTTGAGGTCAGGATTGTAAAATTTTAGTATAGTTGGGCTCGTATCGGAATGAGTGTGCGAATTTTATAAGTTTTGGTTGGGTTCTGAGGTGCGATCCCGGGGTTGACTTTTTGAGTTGACTTTTTTATTTTCTTTGAAGATTGAAACTTTATTATCCGAAATTGCTTTCTATGGTTTTTATTTATGGTATTAAGTTATTTTGGCTAGATTCGAGCCATCTGGAGTTAGATTTTCATGGAAAAGGCTTACTACTCGGTTGATTTAGCTTGTTTGAGGTAAGTATTTTGCCTAATTTTGTGTGGGAGAATTACCCCTTAGGACTTTGGTTGATTTGTTTTATTTGAGTTATTTGAAATATGTGTACACAAGGTTTCGAGTGTGTACGCAGGCTTATGTGTGGAATTTGACCGGACTAGACTCTTAGACTCTTTCATGCATTAAACTAGAAATTGTAATATCAAGTTATATCTTCCATTGTTAAATTACACTTACATGCTTTACTTGATGTTTTTATCACATGATCTACCCCTTATTGTCAAACATGCTCTAATATATTTTAATTGCCTTTGTTATCTCTCTTATTATCATGTTACCTCTTTCATTGCCGAGTTATTCTTATTTGGGACTTGTGTTTAATGATCCCCTACGTGTTGAGTTGTTCCATGCATTTAGATGTAAATACTATTTCATACCATATCTTTCATTGTTAAGCTTATGTTGTACATTTAAATTGAAAAGTGTCATTCCGTAGAAATACCTTCGTTTTGAGTTAGTGAAGTTACAGTTATGAAAGCTATTATCACATTGTGGTGGAAGTTGTTGATTATTGACACATCTTCCCTTGTTGAGTAATCCTCATTCATTTTTTTGTTATTATTGTGATTCTTGTCCATGTTGTGGTTGAGCTGAGGGCTATATATTGTGAAACCTTTGGTATTGTTGATTGTTGGCAAGTTATGGCATATGGGAACTTGTTGTACGAGTTATTATTGTGTTGTGATATTGATGTACATGCGGCGGTATAAGGATAGGGGTTAATGTGCATGCGGCGATATAAGATGGGTTTTATGTGCGTGTTTCTAGTAAGGGAATTACTTGAAGCTACGCGGCAACATAAGGTGGGCTAAAGTACGTGTAGCTATTTCGGGAAAAATATTTTCACAACTATCTAAATGTAAGGCTCACGCGGCGGTATAAGGAAAGATTGTGATTATGATTGTGAAATAAGGTTACTAGGAGGTACCTCGGATGTGATTCTTATTATTATCTCTTTATTTACCTCACTTGTATTTGTTCATATTGTTTTCTTGATGTTCTTAGCATGTGTTCCCTCCTTGTTGACTTTATTGCTTTAAATTCCGTTGTTATCTTACCTTAATGTATTGTTTTATTGTGACTATTTCCTCATTCCATTATTAGACTATACTATACTTGTTCAGTTTTGTTTTATCCTAGTAGGTATCCTAACCTGGCCTCATCACTACAATACCAAGGTGAGGCTTGATGGGTACCATTATGGTGTACTGATACTCCGCTTCTGCATATTTGTTTGTGCAGATCCAGGTACTTCAACTCAGGATAGGCATTAGTGAGTGTACCATACAGTTCAGAGACTTCAAGGTATACCTGCTCGGCACTCGTAGGCCTCAGAGTCACCTTCTACCCATATAGTTGCTACTATTTACTCTTATCTGGATAGTGTTGTACTAAGGATTTTTCATTATATTCCTGTAGAGCTTATCAGTTCCACCAGTTTTAGAAATTTTGTTACATCTGTTCTGTTTGGAGTTATTATGAGTTTTATCAAATTATCTTATTATCTAAACTGTTTAATTCAGTTAAGTTATTCGTTATTATTAGGCTTACCTAGTTTTAGAGACTAGGTACCATCACGATTACCTTAGGCGGGATTTCGGGGTTGTGACAAGTTGGTATTAGAGCTCTAGGTTCATAGGTGTTACGAGTCATAAGCAGGTTTAGTAAAGTCTTGTGGATCGGTACGGAGACATCTCTACTTATCTTTGTGAGTCTATGGAACTGTTAAGAATATTCTACTTCTTTGATTCCTTATCGTGCGAAGTTGTTGATTTCGAAATCTGAACTTTTGTCTTTCTATTCTCTCATAAACGATGAGGACACGCACTGCTGGATCCAATGATCAGACACACGCGTCCCTTGCTAGAGCCGTGAGAGGCCGGGGCCAAGGTAGAGGCCGAGAAAGAGCATGTATTGCAGCAAGATCACCTACTCGAGTAGCAACTGAGGAGCCAACAATAGCTCTAGTTGGGGGACAGGCACCCGAGGTACCTGTTGTCACCCTCGCACTTCAGGATACCTTAGCACCATTTTTGAGTATGTTTGGAACTCTAGCTCAGGCGAGATTGATTCCCTATGCACCTGCTATATCTCAGGCTGGGGGAAGAACTCATACTCACACGGCCCGTACTCCAGAGCAGCGGGTCCATGTTGTTCATGTCCCGGAGGTTATGCCAGCACAACCTGTTGTTCCGGTTCAGCTCAAGGTCAGAGCAGTGGTATTTGAAGAGGAGCAGCTGAGAATTGATAGGTTCAAGAAGTATCATCCTCCCACTTATAATGGCCTAGCTACCAAGGATGCGCATGGTTTTCTAGAGAAGTGCCACTGTATTCTCCGCACCATGGGTATTTGGAGACGAGGGGAGATATTTTAACTACATTTCAGATGTCTGGAGTAGCCTATATGTGGTGACAGGCTTACAAAGAGGGTAGCCCAGCTGATGCAGCTTCTCTCACTTAGGCTCAGTTTTTAGAGATGTTCCTGAGAGAGTTTGTTCTCCAGACCCTTTCGGGATGCATAGCTCATAGAGTTTGAGCAGCTGCACCAGGGTACCATGTCAGTGTCAGAGAATGCTATCAAATTCAATGAGTTATCCCAGCATGCACCTGATTAGGTTGGTGCAGTCAGAGATCGAGTTCGCAGATTCATCGAGGGGCTCAACTATGGTATTAGATTCAGCATGGCTTGAGAGTTGGAGACAGATGCTCCATTGTAGCAGGTGGTGGAGATCACCTAGATGTTGGAGGATATGCAGAGCCGAGATAGAGAGGATAGGGAGTCCATGAGGCCACGAGGTACTGGAGGATGTAGTGGTGGCCACGCTGTACCTACAACCCGTCATTGTAGGTGATATGTGAGTCAGCCAGTTTATTCAGCACTTCGATCTACTAGTAGTGTTCCGGCTACTTCCACGTCTTAGGTTCCCATTATTCATAGCCAGTGTCCAGTGCACCTCCTGCACGGTGTGCTTAAAGCGGTCAGTCTAGGTGACTAGGCCAGAGTCAGTTTTAGTAACCATGCCCACCGAGAGCTTATTTTGAGTGTGACAATACCAGACACATGGTGAGGGACTGTCCCAGACTTAGGAGGGGTGCACCTCCATAGACTACACATGCTCCACGGATTCCCCAAGGTCTACAAGGGTCACATGCCATGGTTGCAGCTCCAGTTACCGCCTCACCTGCACCACCAGCTAGGGGTGGGGGTTAGGCATGTAGAGATCGGGGGAGGCCAAACACGTTTCTATGCTTTTTCGGGTAGGACACAGGCTACCACTTCAGATGCTGTCATCACAGTTATTGTTCCGGTCTGTCGTAGAGATACCTCAGTTTTATTTGATTCGGGCTCCACTTACTCATATGTGTCATCTTACTTTGCTCCATATTTGGATATACCACATGATTCTTTGAGTTCTCCTGTATATGTGTCCATGCCTGTGAGAGATCCTATTGCTGTGGACCATTTTTATTGTCATGTTTAGTTGTTATTGGTGGTTTTGAGACCAGAGTTGATATATTATTACTCAATATGGTAGACTTTTATGTGATCTTGGGCATGGACTGGTTGTCACCCTATCATGCTATTTTGGGCTGTCACGCCAAGACCGTGACCTTGGCTACGCCAGGGTTCTGCTGTCATAGTGGAGGGGTACATTGGATTATATTCCTAGCAAGGTTGTTTCCTTTCTTAAGTCGCATCAGATGGTTGAGAAGGGGTGTGAAGAATATCTATCCTTTGTGAGAGATGTCAGTACTGATACTCCTACCGTTGAGTCAGTTCCGTTAGTGAGGGATTTCCTAGATGTATTTCTAGCATACCTACCGGGCATGCCGCCTGATAAGGATATTGATTTTGGTATTGACTTGGTGCCGGGCACTCAGCCCATTTCTATTCCACTATATCGCATAGCACTTGTGGAGTTGAAGGAATTGAAAGAGCAGCTTCAGGAGTTGCTTGATAAGGTTTTCATCTGTCCGAGTATCTCATCTTGCGGTGCTCCAGTTTTGTTTGTGTCGAAGAAGGATGGCTCTATGCGGAGGTAGATTGATTATAAGTAGATGAACAAAGTTATAGTTAAGAACAAGTACCCATTGCGCGCATTAATGACTTATTTGACTAGCTACAGGGTGCTAGAGTGTTCTCAAAGATTGATTTGAGGTTAGGGTATCATCAGCTGAAGATTCGGGAGTCGGATATCCCGAAGACTGCTTTCAGGACTCGGTATGGTCACTACGAGTTTCTAGTGATGTCATTTGGGCTGACCAACGCCCTAGCAATATTTATGCATTTGATGAACAGTGCATTCTAGCCATATCTTGATTCTTTCGTCATCATATTCATTGACGATATCCTGGTGTACTCTTGTAGCCGAGAGGATCATGAGCGACTTTTGAGGATCGTGCTCCGGACATTGAGGGGGAAGAAGTTATATGCGAAATTTTTAAAGTGTGAATTCTGGCTTGATTCGGTGGCATTTTTGGGTCATGTGGTGTCGAGTGAGGGGATTAAAGTAGATTTGAAGAAGATTGAAGCAGTTCAGAGTTGGCTGAGACCGTCTTCATCCACTGATATCTGGAGTTTTCTTAGTTTGGTCGGATATTATCACCGTTTTGTAAGGGGTTTCTCCATTGTTGTACCTTTGACCAGATTGACCCAGAAGGGTGCTCCATTCTGGTGGTCCGATGAGTGTGAGGAGAGATTTTCGAAGCTCAAGACTGCCTTGACTGTAGCTCCAGTCCTGGTTTTGCCTTTAGCATTGTTCACGCATTGAAGATCTGGAGGAATTATCTCTACGGTGTGTCTTGCGAGGTATTCATAGATCATCCGAGTCTACAACACTAGTTTAAGCAAAATGACTTGAACTTGAGGCAGCAGAGGTGGTTAGAGTTGTTGAAAGACTATGATATCAATATTCTGTATCATCTCGGGAAGGCCAATATGGTGGCCAATGACTTGAGTATGAAGGTAGAGAGTATGGGTAACCTTTCATATATTCCAGTTGGTGGGAGGCCATTAGCATTGGATGTTCAGGCGTTGGCCAATCAGTTTGTGAGATTGGATATTTCAGAGCCCAGCCGGGTTCTTGCTTGCATGGTTTCTCGATCTTCATTGTATGAGCGTATAAGATATCGTTAGTATGACGACCCCCATTTGGTTGTCCTTAAGGACACAGTGCAGCACTACATGTCAAAGAGGTTTCTATCGGAGATGACGAGGTATTGTGGATGCAGGGATGAATATGTGTGCCCAATGTGGATGGGTTGCGTGAGTTGATTCTTGAGGAGGCCCACAATTCACGGTACTCCATTCATCTTGGTAACGCTAAGATGTATCAGGATTTGGGGCAGCACTATTGGGGGACAATGGATGAAGAAAGATATAGTATAGTATGTGGCTTGGTGCTTAAACTATCAGCAAGTGAAGTACGAGCATTAGAGGCCGAGCGGTTTACTTTAGAGACTTGATACTCCCGAGTGGAAGTGGGAGTGTATTACCATGTATGTCATTGTTGGGCTCCCATGGACTTGGAAGAAATTTGACGCAGTTTGGGTTGTTATGGATCGGTTGACCAAGTCGGCACATTTTATTCCTGTGGTGACTGCCTATTCTTTGGAGCAGCTGGCTCAGATCTATATTCGTGAGATTGTTCACCTTCACGGGGTGCCAGTGTCCATTATCTCCGATTGAGGCACGCAGTTCACATTGTAACTCTGGAGGGTCGTACAATGTGAGTTTGGCACAAGAGTTGAGTTGCGTATAACATTTTACCTCCAGATGGACAGGCAGTTCGAGTGCACCATTCAGATCTTAGAGGATATGCTGTGTGTATGTGTTATGGATTTCGGGTTTCATGGGATCAGTTCTTGCCACTTGACGAGTTTGCCCACAACAACATCTACTAATCGAGTATTCAGATGGCCCTTTATCAAGCCTTATATAGGAGGCAGTGTCGTTCTCCAGTTGGTTGGTTTGAGCCATGAGAAGCTAGGTTGCTGGGTACTGATTTGGTTCGGGATGCCTTGGAGAAAGTCAAGTTGATTCAGGAACGGCTTCGTACAACACAGTCTAGGCAGAAGAGTTATTTTGATTGGAAGGTTCGTGATGTAGCATTTTTAGTGGGAGAGAGAGTTTTGCTGTGGTTTTCAACCATGAAAGGTGAGATAGGATTCCGAAAGAAGGGCAAGTTGAGCCCTTGGTATATTGGTCCTTTCGAGATCCTTGAGATAGTGGGAAAGGGGCCCTACAAGTTTGCACTGCCACCCAGCTTATCGGTTGTTCACCCGGTGTTCCATGTTTCCATACTCCGTAAGTATTACAGTGATTCGTCCTATGTATTAGATTTCACCTTAGTCCAGTTGGACAAGGATCTGACTTATGTTGAGTATTCGGTAGCCATCTTGGATAGACAGGTTCAAAAGTTAAGGTCAAAGAACATTTATTCAGTGAAGGTTCAATGGAGGGGTCAACCAGTCGAGGAGGCGACTTGGGAGACCGAGCATAATATGCATAGCTGTTATCCTCACCTTTTCATCTCTTCAGGTATGTCTCTATACTCTCTCGAGGACAAACGTTTATTTTAAGAGGGAGAGAATGTGATGATTTTAGCCCCATTCCCCTATTTGTTGCCTCCTCTAGGGAATTGGGATACTTATTCCTGAAACTGGAAGCTTATGATTGAAAGAATTCACTGGAGTTTAACTTTTGTGTAGACAACTCCGAAATAGAGTTTTGATGGTTCCAATTGCTTTGTTTGGTAATTTTGGACTTAGGCATATGTCATGATAATGATTTGAAGGTTCATAGGTTGGTTTGAGGCTTTTTGGCGAAAGTTGGGAAATTGAAAGTTTGGAAGGTTGATAGGATTGATCGAGGGTTTACTTTATTGATATCGGGCTCAAATTGTGGTTCAGGGAGTTGGTATAGGTCCGTTGTTCCATTTGGGACTTGCATGCAAAATTTGAGCTCATTCGTAGTTAGTTTGATATGATTCAGCGTTAGGTATAGAAGTTGAATGTTCATTGGTTCAATAGTCTTGGATTGGGGTGCGATTCATAAATTTGATGTTGTTGGATATGATTTAAGGCCTCGAGTCGGTTCGTATTGTATTTTGAGACTTGATGGTATGTTCAGACGGGGTTCCAGGGGCCCTGGGTATGATTCGGGTTGAGTTAACACCTTTTAGCACTTAGAAGAAACGACTGAAGAGTTCTGGAGTCTAGTGCAATCGCACATGCGATGTCATAGTCGCAGGTGTGGCACCGCAGAAGTGGCCTATGAGCCGCAGATGTAAGAGTGGGCTTGGTGGACTAGGTCCGCAGGTGCGGGTAGATGCACGCAGATGCGGCTATTGTCCGAAGAAGCAGAATTTTGGTGAGTGTTGATGGACCGTAGGTGCAGTCATGTTCCGCATATGCGGACGCGCACAAGTGCGTAGGGGTCCGCAGAAGTGGAAGCGCAAATGTGTCCTCTTTCCGCAGAAGCGAAATTCCTTGAGCCTTAGTTGAGGCCGCATCTACGATGTATTTTTCGCAGATGCGGAGTCGCAGATGCGACTAAATGACCGCAAGCGCGGAATAATTGGGTAAAAATAGAAAAGATCGAGGGTTTTATCTCATTTTTCACATTTTGAGTTAGACAGCTCAGTTTTGGGAAATTTTGGAGTGGACTTTTAAGGATTAGATCAGGATAAATATTTTTGACTCGGATTTTCTTATTATTCATGATTCCATCATTGTTTTTATCATTTAATTTGTTATTTGAGTTGGAGAAATTAGAGATTTTTGTAAAAAATTTCCTAAACCATAAATTGAGGATTTGAAGGTTGATTTGAGGTCGGAATTGGAAATTTTTAGTATGGTTGGACTCGTATCGGAATGGGTGTTCGGATTTTATAAGTCTTGTTGGGTTCCGAGGTGCGAGCCCAGGGTTGATTTTTTGAGTTGACCTTTTGATTTTCTTTAAAGATTGAAACTTTATTATCCAGAATTGCGTCCTATAGTTTGTATTTATGGTATTAAGTTATTTTGGCTAGATTCGAGCCGTCCTGGGTTGGATTTTTCCTGGAAAGGCTTACTAGTGGTTTGATTCAACTTGTTTAAGGTAAGTATCTTGCGTAATTTTGTGTGGGAGAACTACTCGTTAGGACTTGGGTTGAGTTGTGTTGTTTGAGTTATGTGAAAATTATGTACATGAGGTGACGAGTGTGTACACGGGCTTATGTGTGGTATGTTTTCCGGACTAGACTCTTAGACTCTTTCATGCATTAAAATAGAAATTATAATATCATGTTATATCTTCCATTGTTATATTGCTCTTACTTGCTTTACTTGATGTTGGTATCACATGCTCTACCTCTTATTGTCAAACATGATCTTATATGTTTTAATTGCATTTTTTATCTCTCTTATTTTCATGTTACCTCTTTTAATGTCGAGTTATTCTTATTTTGGAGTTGTGTTTAATGAAGTCCTACGTGTTGAGTTATTCTGTGCATTTAGATGTAAATACTATTTCATACCATCTCTTTCATTGTTAAGTTTATGTTGTGCATTTAAATTGGAATTGTCATTTCGTGGAAATACCTTCGTTTAGAGTTATTGAAGTTGAAGTTAAGAAAGCTATTATTACATTGATGTGGAAGTTATTGATTATTGAGATATCTTTCCTTGTTGAGTAATTCTCAATCATTTTTTTATTATTATTGAGATTCTTGTTTATGTTATGGTTGAGCCGAGGGCTATATGTTGTGAAACCTTTGGTATTGTTGATTTTTGGCAATTTGTGGCATATGGGCACTTGTGGTGCTAGTTGATGTTGTGTTATGATATTGATGCGTATGCGGTAGTATGAGGATATGGATTAATGTGCATGTGGCGGCATAAGGTGGGTTTTATGTGCGTGTTACTAGTAAGGGAATTACTTGAAGCCACGAGGTGACATAAGGTGGGCTAAAGTGCGTCTAGCTATTTCGGGAAAAATATTTTGAAAACTATCTAAATGCAAGGCTCCCGCGGCGCTATAAGGAAAGATTGTGATTGTGATTATAAAATGAGGTTATTAGTTTTTACCTCAGTTGTCATTCTTGTTGTTATCTCCTTATTTACTTCACTTGTATTTGTCCGCATTGTTTTCTTGATGTTCTTATCATGTGTTCCCTCCTTGTTGCCTTTATTGATTCAATTTCCGTTGTTAGCTTACCTTGATGTATTGTTTTATTATCACTATTTCCTCGTTCCATTATTAGACTATACTATACTTGTTCAATTTTTCTTATCCTATTAGGTGTCTTAACTTGGCCTCGTCACTACTCTACCGAGGTTAGGCTTGATACTTACTGGGTACCGTCATGGTTTACTCATACTACACTTCTGCACATATATTTTGCGCATATCCTGGTAGTTCGAGTCAAGCTAGGAATCAGTGAGTGAACCATACAGTTTGGAGACTTCAAGGTATACTTGCTCGGCACTCGCAAGCCATATTTTTTCTACTGTTTACTCTTATCTAGACAGTGTTGTACTAGGGATTTTTAGTATATTCCTGTAGAGGTTATGACTTAGTTCCACCATTTTTGGGAATTTTTTTAGAGTAGTTCTATTTGGAGTCATTATGAGTTTTATCGAATTATCTCTTTATCTTAGCTGTTTAATTCCGTTAAGTTATTCTTGAATATTAGGCTTACCTAGTCTTAGAGATTATGTGCTATCACGACTACCTTAGGTGGGATTTTGAGGTCGTGACACCCGAGGGAGTAGGGTGAGTTTCTAAAATGTTTTAGATCGTTTAGGAACAACGGATGAATAACTGGTATTTTTAACCTGTAAATCTCTCATTTGCGAGGTTCATCTCGCATATGCGAGCATCACTTTTGCGAGTGATGGCTCGCATTTGCGAAGATGGGTTGGGGGGCTGGCACTTTGCATTTGCGAAGTTTGTATCACATATGCGGGCATTTGTTGATACCTAATTTGCCCTAATATTTTTATAAAGTTCGTATGTTTTTGTACAATATCACTCCTGCATCATCACCAAGTTACAAGAGTCATACAGGTTTTTTCTATAATTGTTCATAATTATTAAAACTTTAAAATCGGTTTTCTTGCATTTAAATTATTTTAATATGTATTAATTACCCCTTTAAATTATGTTGTGATGACTCAATCGTCCAAATTTATTATTTACAATCACATAAATGCTTTATAATATTTTATTTCATTTTATATAATTTCATTTGCATTTTGTTTTTTGCTATTTACATATTTTTGCGATAGTAGCCTATATTTTGCAATTAATTGCATTTTATTATTTTATTAAAATTCAAAATAACTTTTTATATTTTTACAACCTTCAGCTATTATTTTAAAATGCTTATTTGCTTAAATAATATTTTCTACACTTATTTAGATATTTTGTTAGTTTCTTTATTTTTAAAAGCTGGCCCAGACCCGGCCATTTTTCGGATTAATTGGCAGCCCAGACACCACACCTTAGCCCAATAACGCCCCAGCCCAAACCAAACGACCCTCTTTTAAATAACCCGGCCGTGACCTATTTAAACAACCCGCCCCATTCCCTTTTGATCCTGGCCGTTGATCTCAAATGATCAACAGCCCATAATAATTACCCCATTCTCCTTATATCCCCATAACCCAAACCCTAGACCCCATTCTCTCGTCTTCGCTGCCTCTACTCTCTCTACTCTTCTCTTCTAGTTTACAAACCCTAGCTGCCGTTGCTTAATCCCTCTCCGATTCCAACCTAGAGATGGGATCTGCCTAAGATACACTTACCTTATTAATCTTCTCTCATCATTGGTCGCCCGTTTATGGTGTTACTTAGGTACTTGCCTAAGTTTGGCAAGTATCACTTCCGAGATCGGACTAGAATGGCTCGAATCTTTGATTTTTTGGTTTTATTCAGTCTATATACGCTCAACAAAGAATGATTTACACTTTTGGATTGGTTTTCAGACGATTGAACCCTAACTAGGGTTTGAGACTCTCCATCTCCTTTACTGATTTTTATTTGTATGTGATATTATTTTTCTTAGTCACACTTAATTGATTGTTTTCCATGTTTGTTCTTTCAATATCTGCTACTATATAAACCCTTCCCCAAATCCTCTAGGACGGGCCTTAAGAACTATATTCTTACTCTCACTAAGTCATATACGTATTCTAAAATTCGAGCACTTGGCCGACAGGAAGCGAAGGCCACAGAAATCCAATTATTCACCTGAAGCCCTTGAGAACTCTAACACACTGAGAGTTTTGGAGGTTTCTACTGTTCTTTACGTGTTACTGATAAGGAAGTTGTTGACTCTTAATCTCTACCTTACTAGCTCATTAATTCTGTAAACTGGTGAGTAATGAGACTCTTGCTATTTTACTCTCTTTTACCTCCATCAATGTCAGTCGGTCTTTTGTGAACCGATATTATATAGCTTGTCTCTGTTTGAATTCATATTTGTCTTATCATTATCCTGCACCCCTGTGTTTATTTTCTTTTAGTGTCTGTACCTACTTGAATTCTAAGTTTCATGCCTGTTATATGTGCGCAATTGAATGATTTATGATTATTCTCAGTTTGTTATGCTATTCTGATTACTAGCTGCTCTTCAAAAGCCTATCCTCATGCTTTGCCTTGGATTCCTGCATTCTTAAGGATGTTATCTCCTGTCCAAAATGTTTTTGAGCAAATTTCTTTCTAAATGAACCCTTCATGCATGATCTACTGCTCTTCTGCTTACATGAACCTTATGTGTCCATTACTGTCTCAATATTTTAGCCTAACATATTGCTAATTTGGCATTTTGTCAATCCTGCGTTCTTCGGTATTACCGAGGTTTCTAGTTAAACCCCAATACACTTGGTTTAATCATTATGCCTGGCTTAAGTTCTGAAGTTTGTCTATCCTCTGACCTTAAGATTGACATATCTTCCTACCATGATCTTTGCACTTAAAAATCTTTGTGATTAAGATTCTTATCGACTGTTAGAAACTATGCCTACTTGCTTGTTTACTTGCCATTCTCTAACTATAACTTGTTAGATCTTCATGCCTTAAATTCTTAGTTTTGAGTCTCTTTTAGGCTAAATCATGCTTTACTATAATATTGTTGTTCTGAAACTAAACATGTATGCTTGCCATGTTGATCTAAGTGATATGCCCCCTCAATTATGCTAATGTTGCACATGCTACACTTCCACTTGTTATGAACTTATATTGTCATTCTTTATGCTAAACTACTCTATTAAGACTTTTCTCTGTTGATCCCTCAACTTTCATAATTAGATCCCCTGCTTGAAATTGCCTTAAGCTGTTTTTGACCATGTTAATGTTTTAGACTTCTTTAGAAGTAGTCTGTTAATTTATGATTATCCATCATGTCCCCCCTAAACCTGAAAGAAGAAAGCATGAACTCGTCTTGTATGTGTCCTGCCAACATGTCACATGAATTTGTCTATACATCTTGGTGATAATTAGCTTAACAGTCTTAAGAAATAAGCGTGTGGGCTTCCTTCCTTGTTTAGTTAGTCCAACATATAGTATGTTACTTGTAATCATGCGTGAATCCTTCGTTTGAGCTTGGTGTCTGTTCTATGTGATGTTGGGCATGGCTATTGGGTTCGGACTTACTGCTGGTCTTATGAGCTGGGTTTTGAGTCTACTGGGGCCGTCGAAGGCCTAGGAAAAGCACTAGGTTATCTGTACTAGGCTTATCATTGGGCCTATAGTTATCTTCTTTTACAACTACTCATATCTGATTTGTATTATTTCATTCGGGCTGTAATAACTTGTAATAATGAATGATGGAGAAGTTAATAAAAGGGGTCTGGGGTATTCTAATATTTGCATGAAAGGGTAGAAAACATGCCTATATGGTCTTAATCTCTACCTTACTAGCTCATTAATTCTGGAAACTGATGAGTAATGAGACTTTTGCTATTTTACTCTCCTTTACCTGCATCCATGTCAGTCGATCTTTTGTGAACCAATATTATATAGCTTGTCTTTGTTCGTATTTATATTTGTCTTATCATTATCATGCACCCTTGTGTTTATTTTCTTTTAGTGTCTGTACCTACTTGAATTCTAAGTTTCATGCCTGTTATATGTGCGCAATTGAATGATTTATGATTATGCTCAGTCTGTTATGCTATTCTGATTACTAACTGCTCTTCAAAAGCCTTTCCTTATGCTTTGCCTTGGATTCCTGCATTCTTAAGGATGTTATCTCTTGCCCAAAATTTGTTTGAGCAAATTTCTTTCTAAATGAACCCTTCATGCATGATCTACTGCTCTTCTGCTTATATGAACCTTATGTGTCCATTACTGTCTCAATATTTTAGCCTAACATATTGCTAATTTGGCATTTGGTCAATCCTGCGTTCTTCGGTATTACCGAGGTTTCTAGTTAAACCCCAATACACTTGGTTTAATCATTATGCCTGGCTTAAGTTCTGAAGTTTGTCTATCCTCTGACCTTAAGATTGACATATCTTCCTACCATGATCTTTGCACTTAAAAATCTTTGTGATTAAGATTCTTATCGACTGTTAGAAACCATGCCTACTTGCTTGTTTACTTGCCATTCTCTAACTATAACTTGTTAGATCTTCATGCCTTAAATTCTTAGTTTTGAGTCTTTTTTAGGCTAAATCATGCTTTACTATAATCTTGTTGTTCCGAAACTAAACATGTATGCTTGCCATGTTGATCTAAGTGATATGCCCCTCAATCCTACTAATGTTGCACATGCTACTCTTCCACTTGTTATGAACTTATATTGTCATTCTTTATGCTAAACTACTCTATTAAGACTTTTTTCTGTTGATCCCTCAACTTTCATAATTAGATCCCCTGCTTGAAATTGCCTTAAGCTATTTTTGACCATGTTAATGTTTTAGACTTCTTTAGAAGTAGTCTGTTAATTTATGATGATCCATCATGTCCCCCCTAAACCTGGAAGAAGAAAGCATGAACTCGTCTTGTATGTGTCCTGCCAACATGTCACATGAATTTGTCTATATATCTTGGTGATAATTAGCTTAACAGTCTTAAGAAATATGCGTGTGGGCGTCCTTCCTTGTTTAGTTAGTCCAACATATAGTATAATACTTGTCATCATGCGTGAATCCTTTGTTTGAGCTTGGTGTCTGTTCTATGTGATGTTGGGCATGGCTATTGGGTTCGGACTTACTGCTGGTCTTATGAGCTGTGTTTTGAGTCTACTGGGGCCGTCGAAGGCCTAGGAAAAGCACTAGGTTATCTGTAATGGGCTTATCATTGGGCCTATAGTTATCTTCTTTTACAACTATTCATATTTGATTTGTATTATTTCATTCGGGCTGTAATAACTTGTAATAACGAATGATGGGGAAGTTAATAAAAGGGAGCTGGGGTATTCTAATATTTGCATGAAAGGGTAGAAAATATGCCTATAGGGTCTACATGCTTTATGTGCTCTTTTGTTTAGCTTGCTTTATTTCTTCACATCAATAGAAATCATGTCTATAGGAATCATTCACACACTTCGCCTAACTTGTCAAAACATGTCGAACTCAAGTAATTTTTACGTTGTTTCCATGTCTACCCTTTAACACTTAGATAGCATGTCTATAGGATGAACAACACATATTCATACTGCCCATCTAGATATCATATCTATAGGGTTTCAATTAATCGATCAGTCAATTATTTTTATTGCTTTTGGCACACTACTCCATTAGATATCATACATATAAGATTTTAATTAGCTAATCAACTACTTGGTTACTTTGTCGCTTTACCACACTTAGACGACATGCCTATAAGGTTAAAAATATATAAAAATCAGTTCCAACTATTAGAAATCCTTCCTATAGGATACTGGCGCCCACCTAGAGCCTGTCTATAAACTCAGACGCTGGTAAGTCTAAGTTTTCGAACTGTTTTGCTACCTCTTTGCGCAAACAATCAGAGATCCTACCTATAGGATTTGCGATGCTTTTCAACCTGCATATGCGTTAGTCTACTAGCTTCAGCACTGCTTGTATAATGCTAAAATTAGAATCACATAGAAACTATGCTTATACGTCTGGAACAATTTAATATCCCGAACCTGCTTATCTATAGTTGTCCGTTTAAATAACTCGAACATCACTAGTATAGCTATAATTGTCTGCCTAATTGACGGCGTGCATTCGTGTCTATATAAGGAGGTGAATTTGAGCCTTTGGTGTTGATTCTGTGCAATCCTACTTGTTTTGAATGCGCGATTAGTTTATCATTTTGAGAAACCTAGGTAAAGTCTAGAATCACCCAAATAGAGGTCCAAAGCCTCCTGTACCACAGGTGTGGGACGGGTAGTGCACGCATAGGGTACGGTTTAGAATTGAATTAGAACGCCCTTAGGTAACGACTTCAACATAGTAATTGGGTAGCATGAGATGATAGTCTGTGCCCGCTGAATAATATGAGCTACTCCATACCTTAAGGGAGTTTTGAAGTAATATTTATGTTGTACGGGGTGATCCTTTAGGCTAAAAAAACGTAGGACCCCCTTTCTTTATTTACTTGTTATTTGCACTTAGTCGCCTAACATATGTTAATGTAGTTGTAACCTTGTAATCATTAAGGATTTGTACCGACTCTCATGTGTTATGATAAGACTCTTCAACTTCTATATTTTCCTTTGGTTATTCTATCATGTAGCCTAATCATATAATCCATATAGTTTAAAGTTTGCCCGGGACCCATAGTAGTGGACATCAAAGAGTGCCTAACACCTTCTCTTTGAGGTAATTTGAGCCCTTACCTAATCGTTGGTGACACGGACTAGTTAAATAGAGTTATTCGTAAATAGGTGCCCTAATGCACCTTTAAAAATCATTAGGTGGTGACTCTTCTCTTTAACACTATTTTAAAAGAGTTGTCACACGTCGAAGCCCGCTTTCGCGAGAAAACGGGGCGCGACAACATTGTGACTCTGCTGGGGATATACTTAGGCTCTTACCATAATGAACTTGACTTATGTGGATTTCTTTTAGTCTTAAAACTGCTATTACATGCACATCCATTTCCCTATTCGTCTTTATTTGTTTTAAAATGCTATTACATACACCTCCCTTTCCTCATTCACCTTTATTCTGCTATGACATGTACATCCCTTCCCTTACTCTCCTTTATTTTCTATGACATGTACGACCTCTATCCATCCCCTTCATCTTGTCCAAGACCGCTATATTATAACTCTCCCATCCCTATTTCCCTACCTGCTTCATTACATTCTCACACATTTTGTTTATGAGCTAAACTGACTTCTCTCTTTTGTCTTTCTTTTCTTTTCTCTTCATGCTCCCTTTTGCTATTTTATGCTTTTACGTACTTTTATCATGCAAATACTTGGCAATCTGTTATTAGTTTTGCATAAAGCATGCTCCGC
Organism: Nicotiana otophora; assembly: GCA_000715115.1. Lineage (NCBI taxonomy): Eukaryota > Viridiplantae > Streptophyta > Magnoliopsida > Solanales > Solanaceae > Nicotiana > Nicotiana otophora. Next base: position 38,840 of record AWOL01S0006402.1, on the reverse strand, counting down.
ATCATAATCCACTCGTGCCAATTATTAACAAAGCGGCGCTTGATGAGTGTTTGCGCTTTCATGAAATCACCCTTTTTTTAAATCAGAAAGGCTTATTTGCGGTAGACTAGTCGATCAGTGGTGCAGTTGACGGTCATGTGCCTTTCCTTCTCAAGTCATCTACTTGGAGTACCAGTCTAGACCTTTCTAGAAACCCTACTCCAATTTGAAATATACATGCATCATGCTAAACCTAGTACGGGTTGAAGCGTTGTTAATGTAACAATCTGCTAAGATGAGCCTTGTCCAAAGTCCGACGGGATTTTCACAATCCCAATGGACACTATCATATTATGTGCATTACTTGGAGAACGTGTTGATCATTATTGCGTAAGTAGTCAAATCTGGAGGGGAAAAGGGCTAACCTTTGTTTGTTTGCAGAAAATGAAGCACGAAATCTCCAGGTTTGGTATGGACCAGAATATCCTACCTCTACTACTTGACTGGTGAAAAGACTTTGCGCCTTATGACAAGAATCATGTGAGGAGAGTACTTGGTGACCTGCCATCTTTGCTAAACATTCAACCAAATAGGGAATTGATCGAGGCCGCTACCATATTCTGGGATGAGAAACGAGCTATTTTTTGGTTCGGCGATACAGAAATGACTCCTCTCCTAGAAGAAATAGGGGGTTTCTCCAAGTTACCATGGGATAGTCCTGGACTACTAGTACCAGAGAATCGCACTCCCCACGGTTTTATGAAAATGCTGGGTTTCAAGAAGAATGATGAACTGCTCTGTCTGAAGAAATCATACATCCCTTTTGAGTTTCTTTCCGAGCGTTATGGGCATAGCAAGTCATATCGTCTTCATCATGATGAACTAGCCATTACTTCTTTGGGATGAGTGCATCGCTGAGTTTATGTTTTCATTGTCTACTTCCTGGGGTTGTTGATCTTTCCAATGAAAGGGGGAAGAATTCATACTCGCTTAGCCATGGTCGCCAGGACCTTAATGGATGGTATCGAAGGACAAACTTATACTATCATCCCACTGATCTTAGCTGAGATGTACCATGCTCTAGATCGGTTTGAAATCTATTACTACAAATCTGGTTGCTGGAATACTTTTAATGGGGTGAGTATCATCAACAGCTTCTGCGAAGGCCACTAAATGACTACATAGCCAACCATCACCCAAAGAAAATAACATTTATTCCAGACAAGTTTGCAAAGCCTGGAAATGTTGTAAGTTGGGTGCATTTCTTCAGTAACCTGACAAATGAGCAAGTACATTGGATGTTTGAATGATTTCCTAGTAGTGAGTTCATCATCAGGTCAAGGGGGACTACTCATTTGGTACTGATCAGGCTGCGAGGTATCTACCTTTACGCTCCTATAAGGGTAATGAGACAAGCAAGAAAAAAACAAGTCATACCTTGGGTTTCCAACATGGTCCAGTACAAGCCATATTTCAAGGGAGATGTCATATCGTTCAAGTTCGAAGCGCAACACATGTGGAACCAAATGATCATTGTGGAAAGAAAACTATTGAGCTAGACAGGTATCACGTCTGTCATATGTACTACTATCTATCATGGCTGGAAGATGATGTAGCTGGGGACGTCAAACCAGGAGTCAACCTGAAGGATAGGATCATAGATGAAGTGGCTGAGGCACAGGTGAAGTACAAGAGGCTACGCAAAAGGGTGTTCGAGTCCGAAGCTAAACATCTAGAGCAACACAAAGTAAACATAGAAACAATAAGGGAATGGAAGGAGATTGCCACTAAGTCAACAAAAAGATTGGAATACCTGGAACAAGGACTGATGGAGCTAGAAGGGAAGATGAGAAAGAGATTCTCGGATTGTCAAGGCATGGGCGAAGATGAAGGAGGAAATCTGGCGAAAGCTTACTTACTTTTGGATATGCGCAATCTGGGAAATCTGATTGACGGGGTCAAAAGAGCCAAGCATGGAGAAGGTCCTTCAGGGACCTAGTAGATTAGAAGATGATGTTTTTACTGCTTTCTAGCTTAGATTATATTTCAATGTAATAAGGCTATATGCCATTAGTTTGGTTTTGGCTCATTTTCGCATTAATGAAATGAAGCAGATGTTGGCATCAATTTTCTCCAAGTCTATGTGTCGCTTAGGCCTACCTCAGGCACAATGAGGTCCCCAAATTAGGACGCGAATTATTGCATGACTTGGTGAAACATGTTTAAATATTGCGAGTACTCTTTTATTTCACCTTACTGACTTGGTTACCTTTTGTTTTTCTTTCTTTCTAATTATTCCCATTCCTAAAGGTTGGTTCGTGCATACTGGCATCATCAGCATACCACACTAGATCCAGAGGTCCTCCACCTAGCGAATCGAAAGGCAAAATCAAGGGCAAGGGGAAAATAGATGATTTAAGTGGTATCCGGAAAGATAATACTACTATGGCAGAATATATTGAAACTTCAGATGGTAGAAGCACTCCGGGACAAAATGAGTTGGTCTTACGTTTAGAGTAGAAAATCCTGGAATTATAGGGCGAACTTGAACAGGTCAAAAATATGGCACACCTATCTCTTACTCTCAACGTTCCCGACAACAACCAACAAAATCCGACTATTCAGAACCAAACACCACCACAAAACGCACAAAATCAAAATCTACCACCCATAGTTCCGAACCCTCCCGCACAACACCAATATCATAATCATGCAACTCCTCAGAACCTTAACCACCCACCAGTGCCAACCCCCAACACCACCACCATCATCCAACTCAATACCCGCAAACCACCACTTATCACACTCCCCAAAATGCACCACAACCTACTCCCGATCCCCAAAACTCGACCAACAACCACCCGTATACCCAAGTTTCAGGAACTCATCAAAGCAATCTGATATATGTGGATACCTTACCCCATACCCCGCAGCAAACCCTATACATACCCGAACCAACTGAGAAGGACATGCTCATTAGAAACATGGTAGAGGAACTCAAGAAACTCACAGGAAGAGTCCAGAGTGTTGAAGGTGGGAAAGGCATTGAAGGTCTAAACTATGAGGACCTGTGTATTCAGCTGGATGTGGAACTATCGGAGGGTTAGAAACCTCCCAAGTTTGAAATGTTCGATGGTACTGGTGATTCGAAGGTGCATCTGAGAATATACTGTGACAAGCTTGTAGGAGTGGGTAAGAATGAACAAATCTGCATGAAACTATTTATGCAAAGCCTTACAAGAAACGCTTTGTCTTGGTATATCAGTCAAACCCAAAAGAAGTGGGTTAATTAGGTGAATATGGCATCAAATTTCATGGATAGATTTAGGTTCAACACGGAAAATACGCCAGACGTTTTCTACATTCAAAACCTCAAAAAGAAGCCGACAGAAACCTTCTGCAAGTATGCTACTCATTGGAGATCAGAGGCCGCAAAGGTAAGGCCAGCACTTGAAGAAGAACAAATAAACAAGTTCTTTGTTAGGGCTCAAGATCCGCAGTATTACGAAAGGTTGATGGTCATCAAAAATCACAAGTTCTCCGACATCATCAAGTAAGGGGAAAGTATAGAAGAAGGAATCAAGAGCGGGATGGTAACTAATTTTGAGGCGCTGCAAGCGACGAATAAAGCCTTGCAATCAGGAGGTATCTCAAAGAAGAAAGAAGTGGGTTCCATAATGGTAGCCCAGGGCCCTAAGTCTCCCCTCACATACCAAGCACCTCCACCCACATATCGACCCTCACCACCAAAATACCAATACCCTGCCACCACCTACCATACCTACAATACTCAACCTACATATCACCATTCATCTCCACCCGCCCGCCAAAACTACCCAAAGCCACATCCAAATTTCGACCGCAAACCACCTAGACAATACACCCCAATTGTTGAACTCATAGTGCAACTATATGAGAGACTGAAGGCCACAGGTTATGTCACCCATATTCCTACTGTTGTTGTGGAAAATCCCTCCCAATGGATCAACCCCAACAAAACATGTGCTTATCATTCAGGCATGAAGGGTTATACCATTGAGGAGTGCCGCACGTTGAAAGACAAGATTCAAAAGTTGATTTACACTAAGGTTATACAAGCAAAGGAAGCTGCACCAAATGTTTGCAACAACCCTCTCCCGGATCACAGAGGTGAGGGAGTGAATGTGATAGAAACGGATAAAGAGTGGGATCAAGAAGGGTCCATTGGACTCATTTGAGAGGGAAACACTCCTAAAACATCTCTAGTCACCCTCACGCCAGTTGTGGTACAAATCCAGGCGCTATTTGAAGTTGAGATAGCTATGCCCTTCACTATAATTGTAGATCCGACACCATCTTACGAGTTTGATGCCATCCCGTGGGATTATGTTGCAGAAGCAAGGAGAAAGGGAAAATCCAAGCCGCCTGTTGTTGAGACTGGCACTGACGATCTCTGAAGGAAGATACAAGCATGGGAGTACTCTGTTGTTGACCACCTGAACAAGACTCCTATTCAGATATCCATCTTATCATTGTTTCAAAACTCAGACGCGTACAAGAATGCTTTGATGAAGGTGTTAAGTGAAGCTTATGTACCCGCCGACATCACTAGTGGAGAAATAGCTAACATGGTTGGACAGGTATTGGAGAGCCACAAAATCACTTTCCACGAAGATTAGTTACCACCAAAAAGACTGAGTCAGAACAGGGCATTGTACATCACAGTGCAATTCGAGGACAAGTTCATCTCCAGGGTCTTGATAGATGGAGGTTCTAGTCTGAGCATATGCCCACTGACCACTCTAAAGAGATTGGGTAAAGACCTGCACGAGATACGAATGGGAAGTATCAATGTGAAAGTGTTCGATGGATCTCATAGAGCCAATATCGGAGAGATCAACCTCGATCTACAGATGGGTCAAACTTGGTTTGATGTTGAGTTGAAAGTGATAGATATATCTGCTACTTACAATCTATTGTTGGGACGGCCATGTATACATGCAGCTGGGGCAGTGGCTTCAACTCTACACCAGATTATTAAGTTTGAGTGGAATCATCAGGAGGTGATCATTCATGAAGATGGAAGAAACCCCTTCTACACCAATCAGACCGCTCCAGTCATCGAAAACATGAGAAAGTTAGGCAGAGAAATGTATCACCGCATTGAACGGGTGAATGTAATTGAAAAGGACCGATGGTGGAGCAAGAAGATAGAAAGCATATTATTGTGGACGGGATATGAACCAGGAATGGGTCTTGGCAAAAAACTTCAGGGGATCACCAAGCCCGTACAACCACAGTATCATGGCACAACCTTTGGACTCATATTTGAATATACATGGAAAGAACATCAGGATTGGACACCTCCATGGCGTGCTCCTTATTATCCACTAGAACAACCCATACCACCGCTACACTAGACATTCCACCAGGCTGACATATTGTGGGGATCTGAGGAAGATGAGATTTTGGCCGGCATCAGGAAGTTGTTTCTAGATGAAGAAGGCATGGAATGAAGTGCAATTACTGAGGAGGAGGAGGATAAGGAGGAAGACCTTACCATTCAGACGATGTAAGAGGGAGTTGTTCTCAAAAACTGGACCGATGCACCATCCCGGGCTTGTCGAGTTCCTGGGTAGTCTGGAAAATTAACATGAATTACTTTCAAATAGTTTTGAGCATTTAAGACATTTTCTGTATTTTGATTTGAAATAATTACTCGAGCCATCGAATCGTATTTGTTGACATTTTAAAGTTTTAATGCATTACTATTTTTCATATTTATTACATATCCCGATGAACCTACAACTGTGACATGTAATGAGACAACGCAACATAAGGACAGTGATTTGGAAGATCTGGAATATGATATAATACCTGAGGAAATCGTCAAAGAAGTAGAGAACTTTGAAACAACCCGAAGTCTAATCTAGAAGAAACTGAAGCCGTTGACTTAGGGGATTCTGAAACAGTCAAGGAAACTCGTATAAGCATTCATCTATCACTGTCAGAGAAAGAAGGGTATATTAGATTCGTAAATGAGTATGAGGATATCTTTGCATGGTCCTAAGACGATATGACTGGTTTGAGCACATCCATAGTAGCTTACAAGCTACTCATAAATCCCATGCGTCTACCAGTAAAGCAGAAGCTCAGAAAGTTCAAGAAAGATATGAGTTTGAATATAAAAGAGGAGGTCACCAAGCAAATCAAAGCCAAGGTTCTCTGAGTGGTAAAATACCTGACCTGGTTAGCCAACATTGTGCCAGTTCCAAAGAAATATGGGAGGTTAGAGTATGCGTTGATTACCGAGATCTGAACAGAGCAAGTCCTAAGGATGATTTCCTGCTGCCTATACTGATTGACAACTGTACTAAGCATGAACTCCAATCCTTTGTGGATTGCTTCGCAGGATACCACCAGATTTGTATGGATGAAGAGGATGTCGAAAAGACCGCCTTTATCACACCATGGGGAATATATTGCTATAAAATAATGATGTTTGGTTTGAAGAATGCTGGGGCCACCTACATGAGGGCCATGATGACTATCTTCCATGATATGATACACAAGGAAATAGAGGTGTACGTTGACGATGTTATAATCAAATCTAAAAAGAGTGCAGATCACATAGCATACCTGAAGAAATGTTTCGATCGGCTTCGAAAATACAACTTGACGTTGAACCCTGCAAAATGTGCCTTCGGAGTCCCTGCTTGAAAATTATTAGGTTTCATCGTCAGTTGCCGAGGTATCGAGTTAGACCAGTCAAAAATCAAAGCTATCCAGGACTTTCCACCGCCAAAGAATAAAACAAATGTGATGAGTTTTCTAGGGCGCCTCAATTATATCAGCCATTTTATAGAAGAATCGGCGGTGATATGTGAGCCAATCTTCAGAATGCTGAGGAAAGATGCTGCAACAAGTTGGACTGAAGAATACCAGAAAGCTTTTGAAAAAATCAAAGAGTATTTATTCAAACCGCCCGTGTTGGTCCCACCAGAACCAGGTAGACCCCTATTGCTTTATTTGTCTGTGTTGGATGGGGCCTTTGGTTGTGTTCTAGGACAACATGATAAAATTGGAAAGAAGGAGCAGGCAATATATTATCTGAGCAAGAAGTTCACGCTTGATGAAGCCCGGTATTCTTTATGGAAGGCACCTAATGTGCTTTGATATTGATAGCCCAGAAGTTGAGGCATTATTTCTATGCGTACACTACATATCTTATATCTAGGATGGATTCTCTATAATACATATTTTAGAAACCCATACCTACGGGCAAACTAGCAAAGTGGCAGATATTGCTGAGTGAGTTAGATATCATCTATGTAACCGAGAAAGCAGTCAAAGGGAAAGTATTTGCGGATCACTTGGCAGAAAATCCCGTAGACGGAGAATACAAACCATTGAAAACGTATTTTCCCGATGAGGAGGTATCGTTTGTTGGAGAAGCAATTACAGAGGCATACGATGGTTGGAGGATGTTCTTCGACAGAGCAAAAAACTTCAAAGGAGTGGGTATCGGAGCTGTCATAGTGTCAGAAACCGGTCAACACTATCCGGTATCCGCAAAACTCAGGTTTCTGTGCACAAACAGTATGGCGGAATATAAGGCCTGCATACTGGGACTCATGTTGGCCATTGACATGAATGTTCAGGAGTTGCTGGTAATCGGAGATTCAAATCAATTGGTGCACCAGGTTCTAGGAGAATGGGCTACAAAGAACACCAAAATATTGCCATACTTGCACTGTGTACAAGAGCTGATCAAGAGATTCATAAAGATAGAGTTCAAGCATATTCCAAGGATTCAGAATGCGTTTCCAGACACATTAGTCACTTTATCCTCCATGATACAACACCTAGACAAGAATTTCATCGATCCTATCCCAATAAGAATTCATAAGCAGCCATCTTATTATGCTCATGTTGAAGAGAGATTGATGGAAATCCGTGGTTCCACGACATCAAGGAATACTTGGAAAAGGGAGAATATCCAGAGCACGCTACACACACTCATAAGCACACGCTTCGAAGATTGGCCAACCATTTCTTTCAAAGCGGAGGAATTCTGTATAGAAGGACTCCTGACTTGGGATTATTATGATGCGTCGATGCCAAGGAGGCGTCTAGATTGCTCGAGAAAATACATACCGAAACTTGTGGACCCCACATGAATGGTTTCGTTCTGGCCAAGAAGATATTAAGAGAAGGATATTTCTGTACAACTATGGAAACAGACTGCATCAAATATGTTCAAAAGTGTCACCAATGCCAGATACTTGCTAATATGATACGTGTGCCGCCCAACAAACTCAATGCAACGAGTTTGCCCTGGCCCTTCTCAGCTTGGGGTATGGATGTCATCGGACCAATTGAACCTGCTTCTTCAAACAGACATAGGTTCATTCTGGTGGCTATTAACTACTTCATGAAATGGGTGGAAGTTGCATCCTATAAGGCTGTAACTAAGAAGGTGGTAGAAGATTTTGTTCAGGACCGCATCATTTGTCGATTTCGATTACCTGAGTCAATCATTACTGACAATGCCGTTAATCTCAATAGTGACTTGATGAAAGCCATGTGTGAAACATTCAAGATAAAGTATCGAAACTCTACAACATACAAGCCGCAAATGAATGGAGTTGTAGAAGCCGCTAATAAGAACATCAAGAAGATATTGAGGAAATGGTAGATAATTACAAACAATCGCACGAGAAGCTACTGTTTTCTTTGGTCGGATATCGCACCACAGTTCGTACATCTACTGGGGAAATCCCCTATCTAGTGGTTTACGGTACTGAAGCCGTTATTCCCGCAGAAGTAGAAATCCCTTCCTTAAGAATCATACAGGAAGTCGAGCTCAGCGACACAGAATGGGTACGGAGCCGGTATGAACAACTAGCTCTCATTGATGAAACAAGAATGAACACAATATGTCACGGTCAACTCTACCAGAATAGAATGGCAAGAGCTTTCAACATAAAGGTTAGGTCTAGGCAATTCACACTGGGGCAATTGGTACTAAAACGGATCTTCCCGCATCAGGATGAAGAAAAAGAAAACTTCTCACCCAACTGGCAAGGCCCTTACATGGTTCACCGAGTATTAACAGGAGGAGCACTTATACTTGCAGAAATGGATGGAGAGATTTGGCCAAAAACCTATCAATTCGGACATAGTCAAGAGATACTATATTTAAGACTATGTTCACACTTTCTATTTGATATAACTAAACTACGCTTGACTTGATTCCCGTTTAAGAGGGGATACGTAGGATGTCCTGTGGGCTCAGTCACATCATAATAAAATCTTCATTCCCCTTATAGTTAGAAACTGGGGTAGAATTTTGAGTTTGCCCGACCTCATCATATTTGGAATCGCCAAGGAATGTATCGCAGGAAGTATGCACTTAAACTGGGGCAAAATTTTGAGGAGGATCCTCAACATTCCAAGTCAAGGAGGTTGCAATGTCTCAAAAGCGTGTTAGAGTCATCAATTCAACAAATTATTTTCTCTTGTGCATTATCATATATTTCAAACAATTACATTTTTCATAAATAATTTATCAAACACATGTTTTTCAAAAGTTTTGTTTCTATAGCAGCCAGACGTTACTCGGGGTAACTCAAGTAGGGACTTCGGACAAAAGCAAAGGCGAAGCAAGAAATCGAGAGCACGAACCAACCTTTTCCCCACAAAACTCACGATTGTTCTTTGGATGCAGGCACAATGAACACAAAACTCACGATTTTTCTTTGGATGCAGGCACAATGAACATAACAGGAACGTTCGCAAATACATACATACAGCAAGATCACTATCTTCACAATGATAAAGGTCGCCAAACGCAAACACATCAAGCTAAGAAAAGCTTTATTCTCTCGCATTCAGTCATTGCTTTTATTGCATAGGGCTAAGTACTGTCTCCAGATTGCATAAGGCTAAGCACTACTTTTCTTTGCATGAGACTAAACACTGTCTCCATTCCTTGCATGAGACTACACTCTGTCTCCACATTGCATAAGGTTAAGAACTACCCTTTTTTGCATGAGACTATACGCCATCTCCATTATTTGCATGAGGCTAAGCACTATCTCCACATTGCATAAGGCTAAGCACTGCCTTTCTTTGCATGAGACTAAACACTGTCTCCATTCCTTGCATGAGGCTAAGCATTGCTTCCATTATTGCATAAGACTAAGCATTTCCTTTCCTTGCCAGAGACTAAGCACTGTCTACATTCCTTGCACGAGGCTAAGCATTGCCTGCTTTATCGCATAAGGCTACACATTGCCTTTCCTTGCATAAGACTAAACATTATCTCCATTTCTTGTATGAGGCTAAGCATTGCCTCCATTATTGCATAAGGCTAAGCATTGCTTTTCCTTGCATAAGACTAAACATTATCTCCATTTCTTGCATGAGGCTAAGCATTGCCTCCATTATTGCATAAGGCTAAGCATTGCCTCCATTATTGCATAAGGCTAAGCATTGCCTTTCCCTGCGAGAGACTAAGCACTGTCTCCATTATTGCATAAAGGCTAAGCATTGCCTTTCCTTGCATAAGACTAAACACTGTCTCCATTTATTGCATGAGGCTAAGCATTGCCTCCATTATTGCATAAGGCTAAGCATTGCCTTTCCCTGCGAGAGACTAAGCACTGTCTCCATTATTGCATAAAGGCTAAGCATTGCCTTTCCTTGCATAAGACTAAACACTGTCTCCATTTATTGCATGAGGCTAAGCATTGCCTCCATTATTGCATAAGGCTAAGCATTGCCTTTCCCTGCGAGAGACTAAGCACTGTCTCCATTATTGCATAAAGGCTAAGCATTGCCTTTCCTTGCATAAGACTAAACACTGTCTCCATTTATTGCATGAGGCTAAGCATTGCCTCCATTATTGCATAAGGCTAAGCATTGCCTTTCCTTGCCAGAGACTAAGCACTGTCCCCATTCCTTGTACGAGATTAAGCATTGCCTCCATTGTTACATAAGGCTAGGAATTGCCTTTCCTTGCATGTGACTAAACATTGTCTCCACCCTTTGCATCAGGCTAAGCACTGCCCTCATCTCATACAAGGCTAAACCTTGTCTCGTCTCTTTCTCACGTATGACTAAGCATTTATCTGTTTCCTCTATCACACGATCGATATAGCTGCATCTTTGCATCTCATGGGCTGAAACATCACCATATTTTCCGAAGGCGTCGTAGTCTGAGGGCATTATCCTCATAGCCCGAAGACATCATGCCATGGCCGGAAGATCTCTTGCAATTGCATATCATTATTCAAAGGCATCATGGTGGCACCATCTTCATGGCCTGAGGATACCATTCCATGGCCGACGAATCCCTTTGCATACACTTCATGGCCCAGGACGTCATGGTCTAAGGACATCATCCTCCTCGTCTGAAGGCATCCTTCACGGTCCAAAGGGAATTTGCATCATGTTTAAATTGTCGCAATAACCCATATATATTCGTGTGCATCGTGTTTTAAGTTTTGCAGGTAACTCAAGGGGTAATCGTTATACAAACACGAGCAATTCTCGCTCCGGTTTTCGTTCACAACATTCACATCCTTTGTAACCGATAATCAGCAATTGATTACCCTTTGTTTTATAACCGTTCAAACATTTGCCATATAGATCTATAACGTTCAAATTCGCATCCAAATCTCCACCTGAAATCATCCGTTACTCATGAAAATATTGCATCCAAAAGATCTTTTCCGAAACATACGACAAATCTTATAACAACCCTATTAGTTTCATTCACCGTTGGATCCGGAACTACACACGGCCTGATTTCCGTAACACCAAGGATATATAGGCAACTCAAGAACCAGGGCTCGGCTCCCATTTTTCAAAACACATCATTCCTTACTCACTTCAGACAAAATTGCTCATCATTTTCTTTACCCGACAACTCTTTCATCATTCTCGGGTAAAGAGGGGCGGTTGTTGATACCCAATTTTGCCCTCATATTTTTATAACGGTCATATATGCTTTTACAATATCACTCCTGCACCATCACTAAGTTACAAGAGTCATACATGTTTTTCTATAATTGTTCATAATTATTAAAACTTTAAAATTGATTTTCTTGCATTTAAATTATTTAAATATGTATTAATTACCCCTTTAAATTATTTTGTGATGACTCAATCATTCAAATTTATTATTTACAACCACATATATGCTTTACAATATTTTATTTCATTTTATATAATTTTATTTGTATTGTTTGTGCTATTTACACATTTTTACGATAGTAGCCTATATTTTGCAAATAATTGTATTTTTTTATTATATCCAAAGTTAAAATAGCTTTTTATATGTTTACAACCTTCAGCTATTATTTTAAAATGCTTATTTGCTTAAATAATATTTTATACACTTATTTAGATATTTTATTTGTTTTGTTTTCCTTATTTTCTTTATTTTTAAAAGCTGGCCCAAACCAGGCCATTTTTAGGATTAATTGGCAGACCAGACACCACACCTTAGCCCAATAACTCCCCAGCCAAAACCAAATGACCCTCTTTTAAATATCCCAATCGTGACCCATTTAAACAACCCGCCCCCATTCCCTTTCGATCCTGACCGTTGATCTCAAATGATCAACGACCCATAATAATTCCCCCATTCTCCTTATATCCCCATAACCCAAACCCTAGACCCCATTCTCTCGTCTTTTCTGCCTTTACTCTCTCTACTCATCTCTTCTTGTTTACAAACCCTAGTCGCTGCTGCTTAATACCTCTGGGATTCTAACCTAAAGATGGGATCTGCCTATGATACACTTACCTTATTAATCTTCTCTCATCATTGGTCGCACGTTTATGGTGTTACATAGGTACTTGCCTAAGTTTGGCAAGTATCACTTCCGAGATAAGACTGGAATGACTCTAATCTTTGATTTTTGGGTGTTATTCAGTCTATATATGCTCAACAAAAAATGATTTGCACTTTTGGAATGATTGTCAGACGATTGAACCCTAACTAGGATTTTAAACTCTCTATCTCCTTTAGTGATTTTGATTTGCATGTGATATTTTCTTTCCTTATTCGCACTTAATTGATTATTTTCCATGTTTGTTCTTTTAATATCTGCTACTATATAAACCCTTCCCCAAATCTCCTAGGACGGACCTTAAGCACTATATTCTTACTCTCACTAAGTCCTATACTATTCTAAAATTCGAGCACTTGGCCGGCTGGAAGCCAAGGCCACTGAAATCCAATTATTTGACCTTTCTTAGTGCGATCACTCCCCCGGGTTCACTTGAAGCCCTTGGGAACTCTAACGCACTGAGAATTTTGGAGGTTTCTGCTGTTCTTTCCGTGTTGCTGATAAGCAAGCTGTTGACACGTAATCTCTACCTTACTAGCTCATTAATTCTGCAAACTGGTGAGTATTGAGACTCTTGCTATTTTACTCTCTTTTACCTGCATCCATGTCAGTCGGTCTTTTGTGAACCAATATGATATATCTTGTCTCTGTTCGTATTCATATTTGTCTTATCATTATCCTGCACCCCTGTGTTTTTTTTTCTTTTAGTGTCTGAAGCTACTTGAATTCTGAGTTTCATGCATGTTATATGTGCGCAATTGAATGATTTATGATTATTCTCAGCATGTTATGATATTCTGATTACTAGATGCTCTTCAAAAGCCTTTCCTCATGCTTTGCCTTGGATTCCTGCATTCTTAATGATGTTATCTCCTGCCCGGAATATGTTTGAGCAAATGTCTTTCTAAATGAATCCTTCATGCATGATCTACTACTCGTTTGCTTACATGAATCTTATGTGTCCATTACTGTCTCAATATTTTAGCCTAACATATTGCTAATTTGGCATTTGGTCAATCGCGTGTTCTTCAGTATTGTCCAGGTTTCTAGTTAAAACCCAATACACTTGGTTTTATCATTATGACTGGCTTAAGTTCTGAAGTTTGTCTATCGTATGACCTTAAGATTGACATATCTTCCTACCATGATCTTTGGAATTAGAAATATTTGTGATTAGTATTCTTATCGACTGTTATAAATCATGCCTACCTGCTTGTATACTTGCCATTATTTGACTATAACTTGTTATGCTTTCATGCCTTAAATTCTTAGTTTTGATCGTGTTTTAGGCTAATTCATGCTTTACTATAATCTTGTTATTCTGAAACTAAGCATGTATGCTCTGCCATGTTGATCTAAGTGATATGCTTCCTCAATTCTCCTAATGTTTCACATGCTACTCTTTCACTTGTTATGAACTTATATTGTCATTTTTATGCTAAAACTACTCTATTAAGACTATTCTCTGTTGATCCTTCAGCTTTTATAATTAGATCCCCTGCTTGAAATTGCCTGAAACAGTTTTTGACCATGTTAATGTTTGCGACTTCTTTAGAAGTAGTCTGTTATTCTATGATGATCCATCATGTCCACCCTAAACCTGAAAGATGCAAGAATGAACTCGTCATGTGTGTGTCCTGCCAACATGTCACATGAATATTTCTATACATCTTGGTGATAATTAGCTTTACAGTCTTAAGAAATAAGTGTGTGGGCTTCCTTACTTGTTTAGTTAGTCCAACATATGGTCTGTTGCTTGTTATCATGCGGGAATCCTTCATTTGAGCTTGGTGTATGTGCTATATGATGTTGGGCTCAGACTTACTACTAGTCTTATGAGCTGGGTTTTGAGTCTACTGGGGCCGTTGAAGGCCTAGGAAAAGCACTAGGTTATTTGTAATGGGCTTATCATTGGGCCTATAGTTATCTTCTTCTCCACCTATTCATATTTGATTTGTATTAATTCATTCGGGCTGTAATAACTTGTAATAACGAATGATGGGGAAGTTAATAAAAGGGGGCTGGGGTATTCTAATATTTGCATGAAAGGGTAGAAAATATGCCTATAGGGTCTATGTGCTTTATGTACTCTTTTGTTTAACTTGCTTTATTTCTGCACATCAATAGAAATCCTGTCTATTGGAATCATGCACATAATTCACCTAACTTGTCAAAACATGTCGAACTCAAGTAGTTATTACGCTGTTTCCATGTCTACCCTTCATCACTTAGACATCATGTCTATAGGATGAATAACACATATTCATACTGCCCATCTAGATACCATGTCTATAGGTTTCAATTAATCGGTCAATCAATTATTTTTATTGCTTTTGGCACACTGCTCCATTAGATATCATGCATATAGGATTTTAATCAACTAATCAACTACTTGGTTACCATGTCGCTTTACCACACTTAGACGACATGCCTCTAAGGATAAAAATATACAAAAATCAGTTCGAACTATTAGAAATCCTGCCTATAGGATACTGCTGCCCGCCTAGAGAGCCTGTCTATAAACTCAGACGCTAGTAAGTCTAAGTTTTCGAATTGTTTTACTACCTCTTTGTGCAAACAATTAGAGATCTTGCCAATAGGAGTTGCGATGCTTTTCAACCTGCATATGCGTTAGTCTATTAGCTGCAGCACTGCTTGTATAATGCTAAAATCGGAATCACATTGAAACTATGCCTATAAGTCTGGAACAATTTAACATACCAAACATGTTTATCTATAGATGTCCGTTTAAATAACTCGAACATCGTTTGTATAGCTATAATTATCTGCCTAATTAAAAGCGTGCATTTGTGTCTATATGAGGAGGTGAATTTGAGCCTTTGGTGTTGATTATGTGCAGTCCTACATTTTTTTAATGCGTGGTTAGTTTATCATTTTGTACAATCTAGGTAAAGTCTAGAATCACCCAAATAGAGGTCCAAAGCCTCCAGGACCACAGGTGTGGGACGAGTAGTGCACGCATAGGGTACGGTTTTGAATTGAATTAGAATGCCTTTAGGTTATAAATTCAACATAGTAATTGGGTAGCAGGAGATGTGTAATAACCCATAATTGTAACCAAGGACAAATTGGTCATTTAGATATAAAAAAAGGATTAAGCAATTTAAAAGGCCAAAGCCCATCAGAGGTGTGGTGTGGGTTTGAGAAAGGTTTGGAAAGCAGACTTGCCAGCCAACAAATAGAGTACAACGTGGAAAATTGGGGGAAATATCTACAACTCTAATCTGTAAGGAAAGTGAGAACGAGAAATTTAACAACAGCTTGGAGTCAAAAACCCAAACTGCTGCTGGGACACGATGCTTGAAGAGAAGCAATACGTATCAGTTCTTTTTCTTGAGTAAAAGTACTAGGTTTGGCATCTAAGAGTTATAACAAGTACTAACAACGTAAGTCTTCTGGAAAAATTTTGGTTTCATATTGTTTAAGTCTTCAATTGGAATACTAAAATTGAGTTTGGTATTTTTATTGTGGTGGGTAACAGTAACATGAATTTTCATGGTGAAATAAAGTAGTTCATGAATAACCATGAACCTAGAATAAAAAAAGCTATTAAGAGTTAGTTTTGATAGCATTATAGGTAGTCTGGCAGATGGTATTTTGAGTAACACTGAGACATGGGTAATCGGAATTGTGACTCGCTATCACTTAAACTTACTGAATTTCGTGGTTAGAAGATGGTAACATAAACTTATATTGATTTATAGAATTCACACAAATTGAGCACTTGGATCGATAAGAAGTCATACAGATAGCTTGAGGTGTTTGGTATTGCGATACGAGTACAGTGAGTAGTAACCTTACCACAATTTATGTTTTCATAACCTGCATGGTTTATACTATATTTTGAAAATAAAATATGTTGCCGAATATTTGAAATTGAATGTGGGACAAGTCCTTTACTTGATATGGCGCTGAATAGTTAATTTGAGATGTTTACATTTATTTAAAAGGTTCTCACTCTTACTACACATGTTTTATTGTTACTTGAGATATAATTACATTGGATTACATGATTTGATAAGAATTGAAATTCCCTATACTATTTTAAAAATGCTTTCATGTGAATATTTACTATTTACAAAGAAAAATATAAGTGGGAGGAGACTTTGAAGGATCTCGTAGCTAACAGAAGGTTCGTTAGACCTGGTGCACCTTGTATTTACAGATTACCGATTACAGTTATAGCCCTTGCTATTGGAAAGGTAGAACTAGCATACAGTTACAGTTTTCCCTCGAGTAGGGACCTACAACTATATTTGACTCCTTTATGAAGGGGTCCACACAATGATACAAATTACATGATCCTTTGTTGGAAACCTCCCAAACACAAAGATTTGCTATGAAAAAGTGTTTACTGAGTCTATTACCGATTTGTTAAATTGATTTCTGTTACAGGAAACACATGAAAAGATTGATTATATTTACCCTTTTAGAAGGAGAATTCTTAGGATATTTTCTATTTGATATACTAGCATATTTTTTGACTTGTCCCCAATTAAAAATAGTTGTGGTTAAGTATTTTTACTCACTGAGCTAGCGACTCACTCCCTGCTATTATTTTTATAGACACAGCAGTAGACGCAGGCGAGAATTCTGTTAGTTAGAGTACACTAGTTGACAATTCCTGGTGTGCCCCGCTTTTATTCGCGTGGACAAAGATTGTTATTTAATTATTATAGTCTCTTTCTTAAAATTCTTAGAGTCACTCCATAGTCATTTTTATCAGTCATAAATATTCTTTTATTGATATATACTTGTGACTCGTATTAGACTTTCGTATCGTATACTTGGAGATGAAGTTAGTATTATTATGTTGGAAATACTTCGTGAATAAGGATTATAACTTGTTTGGTCGATATAGGTTGGTTGTGTTGTTGATTTCTGAGACAGGTTTATTTTTGGATAGTCCTAAAATAGGGAAACTTCTGTCAGATTTTCTGTAAATTAACGATGATGCTTACTTGAGAGCACTTTATCCTAAGAGCCGGTCATGAACCTAAATTGGGTCGTGACAAAGTTGGTATCAGAGCCCTAGGTTATTCCTATGACTAATGGAGCACACGTCGATAGTAGAATCTCAATTATAGTTATGTAGCTGGCCATTTCCATAATCGTGATTCTGTGAGCGCGTGATAGAATGTGTCTTGTCTTTCTTTCTTATTCCTCCATACATGTGTGGCGATTAGGGTCAAATAATTGAATCAGTCATCGTTATCCTTTTCTTGTATTACTAATATCAATCACCCGATAATAGAATTTGGCTAGAGGTTCAAGGATATCAAATGTTACCACTAGATAGGCAAATGTCGCCTAACAACGAAAAGTGACGGAAGTAGTAGACAAGGCCAATGAAAGTCCTATTTTTCCACAATGAGAGTCTCACCGCTAAGATATGTAATAAAGTCTATTCTTGAAATTAGTACGAGTTCACCACTATAGCACCAGGAAAGCCATTACAAAAGTACTTACCTCCCTGCAGAGTAAATTAAGGTCTCGATGGATATATTGGATAGACAAGAGAAGAATGGGAAACAACAAAGGGCTCTAGAAGTCTCATGCATTTAGACTAAGTCGGGAACCAAGATGTTTCTCTAATAGAGTTCCTAAAATTGAAGCCACTAAGTTTACCATTTTCTGTTAATGTAGAGGATCCTCGAAGGTTTTTGACGAAATACTTAAAGCATTATGAGCTCTATAATATTCCGGCGAGAGGCCTATTGATCTAGTAATTTATCAACCGGAGTATATAACGAATATATGGAATGAAATCATATTGTTAGGGAAACGGTTATGAGTGACAGAAATGACTTAGAATAAGTTTAGTAAACTTTTAATGATTCATTTCCTTCTCGATAGTAGAAGGCGCAAACCTGATATGCACTTAAGAAATTAATTCAGACGATGGATGTACTGACATGTGACACCAGACTTTAACAGTTGGCTAGGTATGTGATGCCTTAGATTTAGAGGCTTGTATAATGGTTGGTTAACCATTTAAACAAGGCAATACTCTCACATACGAAGACCCTAGCCTATTATGTGGAAGTTGAACTTGCTAGAAATATATTTTTAAGAACTGGATGTGATTGTCATGCAACTAAGAATTCACTTAAGAAGGTGACTAGGAAATCTCGCTTATGAATTTATTTTTCTTATATGGGATGAAGATTTAGATAAATAACATCTTGAGATATTATGAGATCCTTTAATAGTTTCTATATTTATGGAAGAATCTCATACAGTTGAAACTTTGTATTAAGCTTATTTTTATTCAAGTTGAGACAGATGATACCCTATCTAACCAAATTGTACTTGACTGTGTTAATATTGACATGCTTATAGGTATGATTGGATATTATCTTATTACATTACCTTTTATTACCATGCGAAGGTAGTTAGATTGACATATCTAGCAAAACTAATTGTAAAAAAAAAAAAATAGAATCATATCCGAGTGATAGTCTGGGTTATATCATTTAAAAACGCTCTACAATTATTGAATAAGAGTGGTTAGGGTCTCGTAACTTCCGTAAAGAGATCCAAGATATGTGAAACTTAGTTTGAAAAAAATTTAAAAGTGTCATAGTGAGAGATTCTCTAATGTATTCCTAAGGATTTACCATGACTACCTCCAATATAAGAAATAGACTTCGGTATTGATTTGACACCTGACACGTAAACTATATCATATGGCACCAGCGGAGTTGAGAGAGCTAATGAACAATTGCGAAACCTACCGGATACGAGTTTTATAATATCGAGTGTTGCGCCGTTGGGTACACAAATATTATTTGAAAACAAATAGGGGGATAAGCCCTTAAGAATGTGCATTAATTACAGATAATTAAATAAGATAACAATACACAATAAATGCCCATTGTCTTGTATAGATAACTTGTTTGATCAGTTACAAGGAGCAATTGATCTTTAGTCTGGTTATCGTCAGCTTAGAATAATAAAGGAAGATATTTCGATATCCGCCTTTAGAACCTGATACATACATTAGGAGTTACTTATGATACTTTTTGGACTGGCCAATACTCCAGCTACATTGATATATGTAATGGATATGGTGTTCAAGTTGTTTCTGGAAAAACAAATCTTAGTTTTTACTTACAATATTCTGATATATTCTCGTAGCCAGGAAGAAAACGAGGATCACTTGAAAAATATAGTAAAGACGCTGGAGGAAAATCAGTTGTTTACCAAGTTCTCGAAGCATGCATTTTGGCTAGATTCCATGGTATTCCTCGGGCATATTGTAACTAAGGATGGGAGTATGGTAGATTCTAATAGGATAGAAGCAGTTCAGAAGTGGCAAGCGTCAACTACTTTTATGGAGATTTACAACTTCTTGGGCTAGGGAGGCTACTACAAGATATTTTTGTAGAATTTCTCAGTAGTAGTGGCGCCATTTACCAAGTTAACATAGAAAAAGAAAAAAAAGATAATTCAAAGTTTCAACGGGTGAATAAATGTGAGTAAAACTTTTAGAAGCTCAAGACATATTTGACTACTATCGGTATTAGCTTTACCATTAAGTTCTAGTGGATTCACGATATTATGTAACGCTTAAAAAATTTGGATTAGGATGTGTTATCATGTAGAGTGATTGGGATAGCTTGTGCTTTAACACAACTATTAAAAACAACACGGACATAACTATTCTGCTTATGATTTGGAGATGGCCGCAATGGTATTTGCTCTAAGGTTCTAAAGACACTACTCATATGACAAATCTTGCGAGAATGATACTGACCATAAGAGCTTGAAGTAAATTATTTTAGCAGAGAGATTTGAATCTTCGATAGTGTGGATGAATTGAACTTCTCAAGGACTAAGATTATTCTATTTTGTATCATTCTGGAAAAGAGAATGTTGTGGCTAATGCATTGAGTGGAAAATCTATAGATAGTTTAGACATATAGTTGGAGACTTTTGGCCGAAGAAATGCATAAACTAGAAGGAACCAATATCAAATTTAGTATAGAGAATTGAGAGACATTGCTGGTTGGTGTTAAAGCCAAGTCTTCACTAGTAGAGTATATAAAGGCCACTCAATATATATATAAATATTAGCGACTATGTAACGTGATGAGGTCCTCGGTAGTGAAAGCAAGGATATGATTATTGATAGTGATGGTATTCTTTGACTAGGTGACCGGTTACGTGTACCAGACGTAGATGGGTTACGACGATTTATTTGTGAGGAGATCACAACTCTTGATACACTATACACTCAGGGTCTAATAAGATGTACCATGACTAGAAGAAAATTATAATTGTGAGAAAAGAAAGAACTAATTTCAAATTTTCTTAACTTGTTTCTAATTATTTGACTTGTTGGCATGTCAAGGAAAGCATTTGCCACTTACAGGACCACTAAACAACTCGAGATTTCAAAGTGAAAAAGGAATATAATTATAGTGAATTTTATGATAGAACTACCTCAAACAATAAGAAGTTATAATTATAAGTGGAAAATTTTAAATAGATTTTTATAGTAAGCATATTTCTTACTTGTTAATACTTTTATAGTGAGGTGATATATGCACACATATACATGAATAGAAAAGTTTCCGACTCCATAGTATTTAGTTGTCCATCATTTCTGACAGTAGATCTCTGTACTGCATTTTCTCCACAAGCAAAATGGCAGTCTAAGCGTACTATACAAATCTAGGAGAACATATTGAGAGCTTGAATATTTGCTCTTGGAGGTAGTTGGGATGATTCCCAATGTTAAGCTAAATTTACCTATAACGATAGCTTTCAGATAGAGTATTAAGATGGAATTGTATGAAACGCTGTGACGATGTCGCTCCATTATTAGATGATTAGAAACAATGATTTTTATAAGGTCCAGTCAATCAGACAGATATTACTTACGTCACAAAGTAGAATCAAAACTCTTGTGCAGACGAGAAAATTAGACTTAAAATTTACAATTAGAGACCGAGTGATCATACGAGTCTCTCTTATGAAAGGCGTGATGCAATTTGGAAAAAAAAGGAGGCAAGATGAATCCAAAGTTTATAAGATTATAAGAGGTACTTGATGGGATGGAAGTCATGCTTATCATTTGACACTTCTTCCTGAGTTATTCTATTCATTTAGTATTTGATGTTTCTATTTTAAAAAACTGTATATTGGATTTCTCTTATGTGCTTGTAGCACCGATTATCCAACTTTGATGAGAAATTAACTTGCAACGAAGAGTCGATCGCTAGTGCTGACAGATAAATAATAAAGTTACGA
The DNA here is from genome assembly GCA_000715115.1 of Nicotiana otophora. Taxonomy (NCBI): domain Eukaryota; kingdom Viridiplantae; phylum Streptophyta; class Magnoliopsida; order Solanales; family Solanaceae; genus Nicotiana; species Nicotiana otophora. Next base: position 16,740 of record AWOL01S0006402.1, on the reverse strand, counting down.
TCAAAAGATTTTATATTTGCGAAGGTCTTATGGAACCTATTTCGTTGAAGAAGCTACTTAGGAAGAGGAAGATACTATGTGAGTCAGATATCCTTACTTATTTCAGTCTACAGGCATGCACTTTATTTAAAATTTGGGGACCGAAGTTCATAAGAGGGGAAGAATGTAATAACCCATAATTTTAACCAAGGACAAATTGGTCATTTAGCTATAAAACAAGGATGAAGCAATTTAAAAGGCCAAAGCCCATCAGAGGTGTGGCGTGGGTTTGAGAAGGGTTTGGAGAGGAGACTTGCCAGCCAACAAATAGAGTACAACTTGAAAAATTGGGGAAAATATTTACAACTCTAATCCATAAGGAAAGTGAGAACGAGAAATTTAACAGCAACTTGGAGTCAAAAATTCAAACTGTTGTTGGGACACGATGCTTGAAGAGGAGCAATACGCATAAGTTCTTTTTCTTGAGTAAAAGTACTCTGTTTGGCATCAAAGAGTTATAACAAGAAACTACAAGAACTAACAATGTAGGTCTTCTCGAAGAATTTTGGTTTCAAATTGTTTAAGTCTTCAATTGGAATACTAGAATTGAGTTTTCTATTTAAATATGGTGGGAAACACTAACATGGAGTTTCATGGTAAAATAAACTAGTTCATGAATAACCATGAACCTCGAATAATAAAAACTATTAAGAGTTAGTTTTGATAGCATTATAGGCGCAGATGGTATTTTGAGTAACACTGAGACATGGGTAATTGGAATTGTGCCTCGCTATAACTTAAACTTACTGAATGTCGTGGTTAGAAGATGGTAACATAAACTTATATTGATTTATAGAATTCACACGAATTGAGCACTTGGATCGATAAGAAGTCATACAGATAGCTTGAGGTGTTTGGTATTGCAATACGAGTACTTTGAGTAGTAACCTTACCGCAATTTGTGTTTTCATAACCTGCATGGTTTATACTATATTTTGAAAATAAAATGTGTTGCCGAATATTTGAAATTGAATGTGGGAAAAGACCTTTACTTGATATGGAACTAAATAGTTTACTTGAGATAGTTACAGTTATTTAAAAGGTTCACATTGTTACTACACATGTTATACTGTTACTTGAGATATGATTACATTGGATTACATGATTTGATAAGAATTGAAATGCCCTATACTATTTTGAAAATTCTTTAATGTGAATATTTACTGTTTACAAAGAAAAGTATAAGTGGTAGGAGACTTTGAAGGATCTCGTAGCTAACGGAGGGTTTGTTAGACCTGGTGCACCTTGTATTTACAGATTACCGATTACAGTTATAGCCCTCGCTAGTGGGAAGGTAGAACTAGCATACATTTATAATTTGCCTTCGAGTAGGGACCTACAATTATATTTGACTCATTTTAAGAAGGGGTCTAGACAGTGATACATATTACATGATCCTTTCTTGGAAATCTTCCAAACATAAAGATTTGCTATGAGAAAGTGTTTACTGAGTTTATTACCGATTTGTTAAATTGATTTCTGTTACAGGAAACATATGAAAAGACTAATTATATTTACTGTTTTAGAAAAGGCATTCTTTTGATATTTTCTGTTTGATATACTAGCATGTTTTCTGACTTGTCCCCAATTAAAAACAGTTGTGGTAAAGTATTATTACTCACTGAGCTAGCGACTCACTCTCCGCTATTATTTTTACAGAGACAGTAGTAGACGCAGGCGAGGATTCCGTTAGTTAGAGTACACGAGTTGACAATTCCTGGTGAGCCCCGCATTTATTCGCGTAGGCAAAGATTGTTAATTAATTGTTGTAGTCTCTTTCTTAAAACTCTTAGAGTCACTCCATAGTCATTTTTATGAGTCATAAATATTCTTTTATTGATATAGACTTGTGACTCGTATTAGATTTTCCTTTCATATACTTGGAGATGAAGTTAGTATTATTGTGTTGCAAATACTTTGCGAATAAGGATTATAACTTGTTTGGTCGATATAGGTTGGTTGTGTTGTTGATTTCTGATACAAGATTATTTTTGGATAGTCCTAAAATATGAAAAACTCTGTCCGATTTTCTGTAAATTACCGATGAGGCTAACTTGGGAATACTTACTCCTAAGTGCCGGCAATGATCCTAAATTGGGTCGTGACAAGATGATAGTCTGTGCCTGCTGAATAATATGAGAACCTCCATTCCTTAAGGGAGTTGTGAAGTATTATTTATATTGTACGAGGTGATCCTTTAGGCTAAAAAACTTAGTAATCCCCCCCCCCCCCCCCCCCCCTATATACTTGTTATTTACACTTAGTCGCCTAACATAATTTAATGTAGTTGCAACATTGTAATCATTAAGGATTTGTACCGACTCTCATGTGTTATGATAAGACTCTTCAACTTCTATATTTCCCTTTGGTTATTCTATCACCTAGCCTAATCATATAATCCACATAGTTTAAAGTACGATCAGGACCCACAGTTGTGGACCTCGAAGAGTACCTAACACCTTCTCTTTGAGGTAATTTGAGCCCTTACCCGATCTTTAGTGACGCGAATTAGTCAAATAGGGTTATTCGTAAATAAGTGCCCTAACTCACCTTTAAAAATTATTAGGTGGCGACTCTTCTATTTAACACCATTTTAAAAGAGTTGTCACACGTCGAAGCCCGCTTTCACGAGAAAACGGGGCGCGACAACAGGGTGCTTCAAAAATGTGATATATCAGTCACAGTTGTGACACTATAGATTAGGGGCAGCTTCGTATTTGCGAAGCATTGTTCGAAGTTACAGTCTGCCAAGGGATCGCATTTGCGATGATTTCATCACTTATGCAATAACAGAGGCCTCAAAAGCTATTCCTTTTGCGAACGTCAAAATTGCGAACAAGATTTCACAATTACGACATCTGTAGCTCCGTAAAGGTTGGAAATTTCTGGACTTAGCTCAAAACAAATCACATATCTAGGCTCGGGGGTGAATGGGTAATTGGGATTTGGTCTTAATTTCGGATTTCGACCACGTGGTCCCATGTTAACTTTTTCAATTATGTTAAAAATTGAACCTTTATCGTACGGGGGTAGTTTCTAAAGCTCGTTTTGACTTGTTTGAACTTTAATTGGCTAGATTCGGGTGGTTTGGAGGGTGTTTAAAAGGGAAAGCTGTGTTGGATTGTTGAATTTGTTCCAGAAAGAGGTAAGTGTCGTGGTTAACCTTGATTTAAGAGAATTAGCACTTGATTGGTCTATTTGCTACATAATTTATGTGTGGGGATGACGAATATGCAAGGTGACGAGTGTATATGCATCGTCATGGGTTCAACCATGTGGGGTGGACTATATAATTTCATGTCTGCTATTATATCATGCCTTTACCTATTTCATATTTTTACTTGTTACATGATTTAGTTGCTACATGTCTTTAGTTGTTACATACACGCCTTCACTTGTTACATGCCTCTATTTTCTATATGTTTCCATGTATTTATGCCTTTATTTATTGTTTGCCTTTACTTGTTCTATGCTCTTACATGTTATTAGATAGATGCTTTTACTTGTCTCATGCATTTACTTGTTTATTTACCTTACTTTCTTTCTATTTCACTTTACTATGTCATATTGGATTGTCTTAGAGAATTTATACATTTTTGTTCATTTTTTTGTTCCTTTGTGAGATATGCCATAGTTGGTAGTTGTATTCGTGTGTGTGTGTATATATATATA